>JACEEZ010020472.1:137500-262500 GCA_016584305.1 Chionoecetes opilio | reverse complement strand
GATACACAGTTAACTTCGTAAATGTTTGTTCTATAATATTATCAAATAAAAAACTGTGAAATACACTAAAGAAATGCCATTATCAGACTCTGAAGAAATAAATACGCATGAACTTAATATTCACTTAACTCTTCGCCATTCAATATTTTGCGTGAAAACTTTTTTACATGAAACATATCAATAAAAGCGGAATTTTATTAGCTTTCCATTGATACATTTCGTTTTCTAATATATGAATTAGAACCATGCATAAATTAGCGTTAACTAAAACAATTACATCATCAATCGGGTAATTTTCCCGATTGATGAGGTTATTTATTTGGTTAACGCTAATTTATGAATAGTACTAATTCATTTATCAGAAAACGAAATATATTAATGGAAAGCTAATAACATTCCACTTCTATTGATATGTTTCATGTAAAATGTTTTCTCGCAAAATATTAAATGGCGAAGAGTTTAATTGAATATGTTCATGCATATTTCTTCACTCTCTCATAATGGTATTTCTTTAGTGTATTTTACTGTTTTTTTATTTGATATTATTATAGAACAAACATTTACGAAGATAACGGTATATCATTTATACTGATAAACCATAGGAAGGGAGATGGGAGTGATGCTCGAAAATGTCAGGAATCGCAAAACTGGCCTCCACTGGAAATAGCCCAAACTGAGTAGCAAGTCCAGTAGGCTCTATACAGTAGCTAGTCTTTGGTTGGAGCATATCAATAGAAGCGGAATTGTATTAGCTTTCAATTGATATATTTCGTTTTCTGATCAATTAATTAGCACCATGCATAAATAAGCATTAATTAAATAAATATCATCAATCAGGGTATAAGCAAACGCGCTGCCCTCAGTACTGACTGTGTGAGCGACTGAGCCAGGCTCTCTTAATTAATAATTCTGGCGCTGATAGGTATCTATCGGTGTTTACAAAGGGTGATGAAACATTTCCTATTCATCATCAACAGCTGGAGAAACAACTAGAACGCACCTTACCCCAGCTGACACTGCTGAGCTACAAGTCACAAGTGGTGGCCGGGATCAACTACTTTGCCAAGGTAAGAGTATAATGCAGTGGTTCTTAACCTTTTCATCGGTCCTCACCACCTCCAAACTCCCAACTATTTCTCGCACCCTTCCTCCTGCTGAGCCCTAGCTCAGGAGTAGGGGGTTGGTAAAGGACCATTTCAAACTTTCAAAATACCCTGGGAGCCCCGAATCGATCACACACAGACAGAGACACACACACACACACACACACACACACATACAGTATATATATATATATATATATATATATATATATATATATATATATATATATATATTATATATTATATATATATATATATATTGTATATATATATATATATATAGCTAACCATCACCGGCGGGATTCCTGCAAGGACTATTGGTTTGATAACCGGTCTGTATTCTGGGACTGAGAGTGCTGTGAAGTGTGGGGCAGGTGTATCCAGCTTCTTTCCTGTTAATACAGGAGTAAGGCAAGGGTGCGTCCTTGCCCCATCACTTTTCAACGCTTGTATGGACTGGGTATTGGACAAGGTTGGAGATCAAAGTGATTGTGGAGCATCCGTCGGCAACACCAAGATCACTGATCTAGTTTTTGCCGATGATGCAGTAATCTTTGCTGAGTCGCTGGAGATCCTGGTGATGGCTCTCGAGGCGCTGCACGAGGAGGCAAAGCCTTTGGAACTTGAGATCCCCTGGCTTAAGATCAAGGTCCAGGTGTTTGGAGACTTACTAGATGAAGCACTACAGTCTGTTCATGCGTGCGGCGAGGAAATTGAGATCTTGGAAAGTTTTACATACCTTGGTAGCGCAGTCCGTAATGACGGCGGGTCACGTCAAGAAGCCTTACGGCGGATTGGCATAGCCCACGGTGCTATGGACTCGCTCAGCGAGAGTATTTGGCGTTGTCGGTACCTGTGCAGGAGGACAAAGATCCGGATCTTCAAGTCGCTTGTGATCCCTGTCTTACTCTATGGTTGTGAGACATGGACACTAAATAGTGACTTGAAGAGACGAATCAATGCCTTTGGTAATAAGTGTCTTCGCAGAATCATGGGGTATCGCTGGGATGATTACGTGTCAAATCAGCGATTGCACCGTGAGACTGAATCGAGGCCTATTTCCTGCATAGTCCGTCAACGCCAACTTCGGCTATATGGGCTGGGCACGCCTCCCCTTGAAACCGATCCTTCCCATCGGGTTGTATCTGTAAGAGACAATCCGGCGTGGAGGAGGCCAAGGGGGCGCCTACAAGGCTCGTGGCTGGGGCAAGTTGATGTTTCTTGTCGAGAGCTGCTTGGTATGGGAAAGGAGCCTGCATGGAGACTCGCGCGTGGTGACCCCCGGGAGTGGCGTCGTAGGGTTGGCGAGGCGACGCACCCCCCGGCGTATGCCCCCAATGATGATTGATCACCGGCGGGACAACGTAGGCCGTATTTGTAGGCGAACGGCGGCCGCCCGGCGGCAGAATTACCTCTGGTCTCCGACAGCCCCCCGAAGGCCCCGGCTGCTAAATTTTCAGAATGGGAAATTTATATATTGAAAATCAATGTACAAAATTTGAAGAATTGAATATTTCTAAGTGTAAACATTTTGAAACAACAGTTATATGATTATCTTGATGTAATCCGACAGGGTTTTTTAGGAATTCCTCGGCCGCGCTGGCAGAGTGAGGAGTGTCAGACTGTCAGTGAATTAAATCAGTTAGTGGAAAAACGCTTAAATAGGTGGATTGTTGTTATGGGGTTTTCGCCGCATCCTATATCCTTCTACATGGCTGCCCAGTTTTTTTTTCCACGTACACCACCATGTAAATCCAATAACGAAAATGGTTTTTTGTTATTATGAAATAAACTATGTCCGTAGAAATTTTATGATCTCCTTTTAAACCGTATTACTGGATAACGACATAGGAATAATTATGGTTTTATTTTCTAAGCATATTGCATATATAGAATGTTTTTAAGTGTTGAACAGCCCATTAGTCTATTAATCGGCTAATGGACTGTGCAACACGGGCCAACACCCCTTAAAAACATTACTATAGTGTCTGCAATATACTTAGAAAGTATAACCATAAATATTTCTCAATCAGTTAATTTAACAGCAGCAAATGGTCATATGTCCTACGTCGGGCCGCCCAGCAGTCCGACGGTGACCCTTTTCTGAGCAAAAATCCAGCGGCCCTACATCGTACACTTCCGTTGGACCGCCGGCAAGACATACGTACGTTGGGCCTCCGTAGGCCTATGTCTTTTGTTCGCTGGGATTATATATTTTATATATATATATATATATAATTATAATATATAATATATATATATATTTATATATATATATATATATATATATATTATATATATATATATATACACGTATATATATACATACGTAGTACATACATACATATATATTATATATAAAATATATATATTATATATATAATATATATATATATATATAATATAAAATTTATATATATATTATATTTTATATAATTATATATATATATATTATATTTTATATATATCCCAGTAAGTAATCCCTCACTATAACAAAACCAATTGGGGGAAAGGGGGTGACTTATATCCGAAAGTTCGTTATATCCGGGGGTTCCGAACTTTTTGCATATAAAAAATGTTGTTCGTTATATGAAGTAAAGTTTGCTTTTTCCGACTATTTCCGTGTATAATGACCTTTGTTTGTTACATTAGATGAAAGTTTTTTTTATACTTTAAACGTACATGCAGCCATCACAAATATAGCCCCGAAATACAGGGAAATTAAAACAATACGTGGGGGAGGCACGTGAGGCAGGAAAAACGCAGTGGGCACGGGGGGAAAGCTCTTTATACTGGGCCGGGACAAAGCCAGACTGATGGGCGCACAGCCGCCCCCACACCGCCCTGTCGGCTTTGTTTTTCACTGCCACCGTCCGACCTGTGTGTACATATTCGACCGACCCACCACCGAAAAACACCGAATTTTTTCGGGGTAAATTCCCCGCATATATCAGATTGGCAGAAAAAAAAACTCGTTAAAAAACCGAAAATTCATTATATAGAGGTTACATTAAGGGAGGGTTTACTTGTGTTTTGTGTATATATATATTAATTTTTATATATCTATATATTATATATATATATATATTATATATATATATATAAAATAAAATTATATATATATATAATATATATATATATATATTTTATATATATATATATATATATATTCCTTTCCCATTCAAACCAATTCGCAAAGGTGCGTCTAAGGCAGATGAGTTTTAGTATGGTCGAATTCATGTGGATTGATTATTCCCAAGTATAGATATAATTACGTGGTCTATTACAGCATCTCGCACCCCTAAAAGGTTGGCCTCGCACCGCCGGTTAAGAACCCATGGTGTAATGGAACATATGATTGCCTTATAATAATAATTGACATGCACTCTTCTCTAAGTCATCCAGACCCTTTATCACTCAGCTATGGATAAAAACAGTATTTGACCAGATATTGTGATGAATGCAAATTTATTTAAACATTGTGAGGTGCACATAATAAATTTGGTTTTATTTTTTCACCATGTGTTTTATTTTCTTTCTCGAGTCACGTGCACCAGAAAGTGAGGCAAGTTGGGAAGCAGGGGGAACAGGTGTTATCTATCATTGGGGATCTAGAGAGGAAATGCTCTCTCTCTCTCTCTCTCTCTCTCTCTCTCTCTCTCTCTCTCTCTCTCTCTCTCTCTTCTCTCTCTCTCTTCCTCCTTCTCTCTCTCTCTCTCTCCTCTCTCTCTCTCTCTCTCTCTCTCTCATCTCTCTCCTCTTTTTCTCTCTTTCCCCCTCTCTCTCTCTCTCTCTCTCTCTCTCTCTCTCTCTCTCTCTCCTCTCTCCTCTCTCTCTTCCTCTCTCTCTCTCTCTCTCTCCCTCGCTCTCTCTCCTCTTCTCTCTCTCTCTCATTTTCTCTCTCTCACCCCTCTCCTCTCTCTCTCCTCTCTCTCTCTCTCTCCTCTCTCTCTCTCTCTCCTCCTCTCATCTCTCTCTCTCTCTCTCTCTCCCCTCTCTCTCTCTCTCCTCTCTCTCTCTATCTCTCTCTCTCTCTCTCCTTCTCTCCTCTCTCTCTCTCCTCTCTCTCTCTCTCTCCTTCTCTCTCTCTCTCCTCTCTCTCTCTTTTTTCTCTCTCTCGCCGGCTTAATTTTCTTCTTGGACAATTGTCTCATGCTTCCTCTTTGCCTTCACAAAAATGGGCTTTAATTTTTATTTCACTGTTCAAAGGTTGGAACAAGTAACTGCTTAATCAAATTCCAATATGAAAATAATTTTTGGGAAAAACTTCACATGACCAAAATGCTCCAATTTTTTCATTGCATTTTCCCCCCACTTTCAGTTTAAATTGTATTTTATTATATTACATCATTATAAATTAAAAATATTAAAATAATTATTGGCTTAAATTTTTTACCCATGAGTTTTATGGCTAGAGGGGTGGGGGGGGGGTGTAATGCTTGTCCATGCCCCCCCCTGCAAGAATTAAATTTAATTTATTATTTAACAATGAAATATATATTATTTAAAAATATTGTTATATTGTAATTAAGGCCCTAAATTTTTTGGTACCAGTGGCATGGTAGGGGGATGTGTGCATTGGGGTCCAAAAGGGAACAAACCCCCCGAAAGCTAAAAACCAATCCGAATTCAATTTCTCTAACTTTCACGTTTTTTAAATAAAGTTATGGAAAGTAAATTAAAAATTATTGTTTGAAATTATGAATTAAAAATAGTTGGTTTGGTTTGTTACTCTTGCCACCTCATTGCTTCACTAATCACTAGATGTAAGAAAACATTTTGCTACTGGAAACTTCTTCATTGTAATGTGTGACTGATAAGTATGAGAATGCAGCCACACGGTGGAGGGTGCTGTCGTGAAGAATAAAGATGCTAATCGCACAAGAATTAATTGAGATCCCACAGATTCAAAAATTTATGATATATATATATATATATATATATATATATATATATATATATATATAAAATATTATATATATATATATATATATATTATTATTATTATCTCGGCAAGGACGCACGTGCGTCCAGTGATGACTTCTGGGATCGGCATTCCTTATAGGGAGCTTAAATGAACCTGCAATGACATGTACAGCTAGACAGATAGACGAACTCATAGAGGAACAGGTAGAAATGTATGGTTAGTAAAGGTTGTAGTGGTGAGTAGAGTGACGAAGGGTGTATGTTTTGCTTATGTGGGGAAAGAAAGCCATACATTTCTACCTGTTCCTCTATGAGTTCGTCTATCTGTCTAGCTTTACATGTCATTGCAGGTTCATTTAAGCTCCCTATAAGGAATGCCGATCCCAGAAGTCATCACTTGTCAGGTGTCAAGGGCCACTTATCTCTGTCTATCCACTTTTTCCTTATAAACTACAACTTACATATTCACAAACACAGTGAATACCTACTACATCACTTGAAGGAGGATTACTGGTCATCATCACACCCACGACTGTATAATTTTACAGGAAAAGAGTAAAATAAATGTATCTGCTCAGTTTTCTATGCACGCAAAAGAGTAAAAAATAAGTGGGCGGAGCTTAAATAAGTAAAATTTTACTTATTTAAGCTCCGCCCACTTATATTTTACTCTTTTGCGTGCATAGAAAACTGAGCAGATACACTTCGGCAGCGATATTTTACTCTTTTCCTGAAAAATTATACAGTCGTGGGTGTGGGTGGTGGTTTCAAGAGCTTGGCCAATCAGATCGCGCGCATGAGAAAATCTTATCAAAACTCCTCCCGTAAATGTTTCTCTTTTCCTTTAATTCTCATCCAATTCAACATTCATTACATGCGCACGACATGCAAAGGATACTGTATTTAATTAATAGTAGGTAAGGAGTAGTAAGGAGTAGAGTAGGTGACTCTTAACAGGTAAGAAGTCACAAATATTAAAATTCTCCAGCGACGTCTGGGAACAAATTTCCCAATCCCTCGAATTTTTCAATGTGTCCGAATCTTCGTTGATGCTTGCTGGCTTAGCACCAAAACTGGTGTATTATTGCTATAGTATAGTCAAATACTTAAATATATTCATGAGTGATATTACATTTGCAATAGAAATGTATAAATTTGGTATATATGTTATATCACACAAAAAGAAAGCCTTTTAGAGAACCTATCGCAGGGCACGAATACAAACATTTCATCAGTCTGATTTAGCTCCAACACGCGTAGGAAAGGTCTCTGTGTGTAACCCACGGGCCACCACACACCCACCACCACCCAGGCACCCACCCGCCCACCACCACCCGCCACCCACCACACGCCCATCACCCATCCGCCCACCACCCGCCCACCACACACACACCCACCACACGCCCATCACCCATCCACCCACCACACACCCACCACACACCCACCCACCACACATCCGCCCACCACACACCCACCCACCACACGCCCATCACCCATCCGCCCACCACACACCCACCCACCACACGCCCATCATACATCCGCCCACCACACACCCACCCACCACACGCCCATCACACATCCGCCCACCACACACCCACCCACCACCCATCCGCCCACCACACACCCACCCACCACACGCCCATCATACATCCGCCCACCACACACCCACCCACCACACGTCCATCACACACCCGCCCACCACACACCCGCCCATGGATGTTAAACGGGGGAGATGCACTGGAGGATGAATCACAACCAGCATTCATCTAGGTTTAGGCAAAGAATAATTCGTGAAACGTAGATGTAGGTACACGTAGCCTACATACGTACAGGTCCATGATAGCATTAAACATCCTCGACGCACATCGTGAAATGGCTGTGTAGCAAATAGATATTCAAATAACAGTTTCATAGCGCCCTAAACATTTCAGTTTAATATAAAGTCCATCTATAGAGTTAGAAAACAATGCTAGGCCATTCTAAGAGCTCAAAACAATTAGATATCGATGTGTAATACAGACAATCACGCTACTACTCTTTGCTGTGCCTTCAATAATGTCAACCTTAACGATATTCCTTGAGCCTCTGTAAGAGGTAATGAAGTGTACGACACTTTTACTCTCGGCAACATCAAGAAAGAGCTTTGGCAGCGCTACAATCGTATTTTGTGATGGCAAGCAGGGGCGGAGCTTAAATAAGTATAATTTTACTCAAGAAGGACACTACAAAATACGCCTTATTGCTATGCTAATATTTCATTATTACAATTGCTATCATTGTTATCCATACTACCATAGATAGTAGTGGGTGGGTGGGTGTCTGTGTGTGTGTGTGTGTGTGTGTGTGTGTGTGTGTGTGTGTGTATTATTAGTATTACTACTACTACTACTACTAATAATAATAATAATAATAACAATAAGGAAAATTTTATCTAGGCTAGATTTGTATAGTGACGCCTGTGTGATATATAATGATCCGTTTTCTGTGATGGTCTTGCGGGGGGACTCTTCCCTCAGGGGTAGAGGGAGGGAGGGAGGTTGTCATGGCGGCATTGTCAGCTGAGCTGTAATCGGCCAATGATAACACGCGCCTCAGATTCTGAGGCTCTGAGCCAATGAGCGTTACGCTACCATACGTGTCTCGGCAGTCTGGTCTATTGCGAGAAAAAACATAATACCGAAATGCAATACCGACCAAATAATATACCGATACCGGTATACCGATGCACCACCAATACCGATACCGGTATACCGATGCACCACCAATACCGATACCGGTATACCGAAGAAGAAGAAAAAATACCGGTAATACCGGCGCTAAAATACCGGTATTTCGGTATACCGAAAACCGGTGCACATCCCTAGGTCACAAGAGGAAGAAGAGTGGCGGAAGCAAACACTTGTCTCTCTCCTCCCTATGAACATGTCGTATCTCCAAAAGTAATGATTTGCGACGGAAGCTCATAGAGAGAATGTTTCCTAGAATCCAATAAGGTAATCAGAAACCACACTTCCAATTGTGTAGGGAATTTCGGTCCTAGTGTAAAATAATACTGGGGCGGGCACACCCCACCTGTAAACAAACATTGATTTCCGTCAAAAACGAGTGCCAGATTCATTCAAAACGCATCAAAACTTTTCAGGAAAACTAAGTTTCGGCCTCTAAATCGGTAAATGCTCACAAGACTCAAATTTTTTACCGAAATAGCTACATGTTGCCAAGAACTAAGGACAACCCTTACTGCAGGAGTAGCCGAAGATGACTTGGGCATATATGCCTCTCCCCAACGCGGTAGGAGAAGCACCATGTATGGGTTACTGCTCCTGAATCTGAGGGTTTACATATATTACACAATGTCTCAAGGATGGGCGGGTGGCAACAGATACAGCCGTGCGCTCCCAAGGACACAGCATGAATAATATTTGACTATTCACTCACTCGTGATCCACGTGACGTCAACACCCCGTCAGTCTGTCACCTCCCTTATGGCGTTGTTTAGTGTTTACTGAACGTTGGCTGGCAGCAGCAGATATATTGATAGTTTTCAGTTTTAGCCTGACGGTATAATATGCACAGCAGACTGTACGTATCTGTCACTTCAGAATCATGAGGGTTGGAGGCACATCGGAGGAAAAGCAGCCCACTCCTGAGGTGCAGGAGATAATACATTCTGTCAAGCCACAGGTAAGCTGTTATTTTCACGTGCATGTAGGGTGGCGCCAGCCTCTAATGTTATATTAATGTAGCTTCATATGCATGACAGATTCAGACAGAATGCAATAAGTTTTATTTCTTATTGTGTAGCTACCAATAGTGAAGCATTGTATTGCCTACTTGTGAAAATTCATTAGCATATTAGATACATGGATGATGGAGTGATTGGAGTCTACTACAAAGCTGCACACAAATTTGATTGATTATGGTCGATCAATTGCATAAAATCTTAGTCTTTAATTTATTTACTTTTTTTCCCCCCATCACCAGGTTGAGGAGAAGCTAGGTCGCTCATTGCCGCAGCTAACACTGCTGAGTTACAAGACACAATTGGTGGCGGGGATCAACTACTTTGCCAAGGTAAGGGAGATCTGATATTCCTAAATCATAATAATTAACATATGCTACTTTAACTTATAAACTGCAGACGCAATTATTCAGTTGTCTTTGAACAAGCGTCTCTGAACAATTACTCCATAGGTATTTTAAAGCTTATTTGATAAGTAGCCTACAATGACTACAAATACCACAAAGTATTTAACAATTACTACCTACAGGAAGCAGTATGTATTAAGTTTAACATATCTGTAAAAAATAAGTATGTTCCTATATATATCTTAAGCAATAAATCAATTAAACCTAACCCATTTTGTTCTATCTACACACGCAAAAAAAAAAAAAGGTATGAATAATGCAATCAATTCCTACAGGAATCCACTAAAGAGTTGGTTTGCTTACAGGTGAACATCGGCGATGAGGATGTGATGCACCTGAGGGTGTACCAAGACCTGGGTAGGAACCTCGAGCTCCACAGCCTCTTGTACCCCAAGGATCACTCTGAACCCATCGCTTACTTCTAATTAGTCACTCACACAATACGCTCGTTCATTGTTGCATTTGAAATATTTATTTTCATCACATTGATTAAAGTGATTGAGTAATTTGTCATGTAAAAAAATATATATTAATAATAATAATAATAGTAAATCAGAATATTCCCCAATCTCAGATTACCTGATGTATTCAGATACAATGAAAACTTCTTAATTGCTATATGTGACAGGTAAGAGTTTGAGTGCAGCCATATGAGGTATGGTACTTTAATACTGTAATAATGAATAAAGCTGTAAATCTCTAGATTACATATCAAGATCCTACACAGAACTTTGAATCACATCTACAAAATAAATTTTTGTCACATAAGGAGTAGTTACTTGCCTGGTCATAAGGTATTCCTGGCATGTGGGAAGCTTCCCAATAATTCACCGTGGGAGCTTTCTCTTCCTTTCCCATGGTGAGGGACAATATGTTACCCTTGATAACGTAGTCCATGTGTTGCCTTAGGACGAACGTGCAATACTTACTGCATGAAAATTAAGGTGAATTATACTATTTGCAGGTCAAAACTAGTATGTAAAAGTGTGGAGCTTTGGAAATGAAACTGGATTAAACATGGAGTCAATAAATCTTTTATTATATGTTTTGTATATTACGGCGATAAAATTATTTAACTACACAAAAAATATATATAACTTCTGCTAACAATTCTTTAAATAACACTTCCCAAAAGTCAACACCCCCTAACTAACAACTACATGCACTAAGAATCAAACTGGCAATAACAACTCGTGTATATACATTTACACAAATACAGTACAAACATAACGCTTCGTAAGCCTGCATATATTTAACATATCAGAATATGTGCAAATTTATAAATTAAGCATGGAAAACCCTGTCCAGCAGCCATCACTCACTGTTCAAGCTCCTTCCATCCCCGAGCAGCCCAGCTTCCTCACCCTAAGTCTGAAAGACGAACTCATATAGTACAATGAAATACAATTTTATTACATCATTTTCTTTTGTGAAATAGTGATATGTCATTTACTCATTACCCTTTTCTTAACATGGCATTCACCTAAATTACCACATCTATATTATATCAAATTAATTTCTGGCATTATCAAGAACCTCTGAGCAAGTCTTGCATCGTCTGATTCACCTCACTGTTGGCCTCCTCACCTTAAGTTTGCCTAAGGTTTGGTTACATATCACACAGGCACTGCTGATGGGCTGACCCTGACCAGTGAACACTAAGCCTTCTTTTGCAGCTGCTCTATCACCTTTTCAGGCTGTGTGAAGAACAGAAAGACACGTTAGTGATGCGGTGACTAAAGCTGAATCAATCATCTTTTGTATTGCAGTTCATGCAAAGCTTCACAAAAGAGTCCATATGTTCTTGCACTGTATGTATGTATATGTAAATGTGACTGAAAGGGAAAAATCAAAGATATTCTGTAAGGAGTTGAATGAATGTCTAAGAGTTTCATGAGCAAATAGGACTGACTGACTGTACTACGTGGAGTGAAGGTTTATGATGCAGACAGTGATGTGTTCTTTAAGAGGTGTTTGTGGCATGAACAGGATGGATGGTGAAGGCAATATAAGTGTATATAGAGGTTTCTTATGTTTGTCAAAGATGAAGGAATGAACTGTAGAGTGGTGGAAATGGTCAAAAGCAGCACTCTCATATGGTTTGGTCACTTTGAGAGATTGGGAAGAAATGAGATGATACGAAAGATATGCAAAGGTGTAGTCACTGTAGTGGATGCAGTGACTAGGCGAGGAAAACTTCCAGTAAAATTGGGAGGACAAAGGGCTGGAATACTTGAAAAAAGATGAAGGATGGGAGACTGAGAGGGATTGAGTGTGCAAGAATAGTGTATAAACAGAAGCAAATGAAGACTATGTATTGCAATAATCCCCTTTAGAGGTACAAGGAACAGGCATCATAGAAGGGTTGATCAGATAATATATTTGATTAAAGCTACACTTCCCAATCATTTGCAACATAACATATTTTTCTCAACCTGTCATTCACTCTTCACCTTGTTGTCAATAATTATAAATATTTGGATGATTGATTAGGCTGGTGGTGGGCGGTGTTGTTATAGTGTAGCACTCCTCAATATTATACTGCTAAGACATTAAATTCAAGGGTGAAATGACATACCTCCGATCAAATATGGATAAGATGGTGCGGACTAAGAGTGTAAGATGATAGTATGAACCTAAATGGTGAGTATACTATTAAGAGAGAACAGGCAAACACTTTATTATAGTAATCCATCCATTTCATATTTCTCCCCACATACTGTACTTGAGAGTGGAGATACAAATTTTGAAGCACTCACCGTTACAAACCAGAAGGAGTTTGACTTGAACATTGCCCGGCCTATCAAGCCCATCTCACTCTCGGGCGCAATGATATGCAGGTGGAGGTGACTTATAGAGTGGAAGGGTGGCCAGTGGAAGCCTAGTCTGGCAGTGTCTGGTGACCCTCCCTGTGTGACCAGCACCTCCTTGCTCAGGGTGGTCATCTTCTCCACTGCCACGAGAGTGAGGGCCACAGCACAAGCAATGACAAAGGAAAAAATACTTAAAAGGGAAAATAAATATTATATTGCACAACACCCACACACACTGCATAAAATATGTGCATTGTAGACCTACATTCCCCTATAATTGCCACACGTTCCATTAATGTGATGCCTACATTCACATGCCCCACTTACCCACTGCAAACCGAAATGACTTCCAACTTGGTGCTCTGCCAGGCTTCTATATTGCTTTATATTGCCTGTTGCTGATCCCTACGTCCTACTTCTTGTTAAGGAACGTGGCACTGTCTGTATTACATAGAGATGATTGCCTGTCTCATGTGGTCCATATATACATAACCACATTACTCCCAAAAGGACAAAACTAGCTTGATCAATTACATACAACACAACATAGTAAGCATCCAATAATCGCAAAGTCAAGCACCACCCTCGACAGGCAGTCACATGACTATATCACAATCTGGTTCTCAAGCATTCTGGTGTGTCAACAGGAGAGTTGTAGCAGTCTTACCCAAGGGTATGTGCTCCCTGGTGAGGCACTTAGCATCGGTGATGTGTTCCCGTGTCAACACCAGGTAGTGGTGAGGTGCTGCTGGCCGGATGTCAGGGAACACCACAAACTCCTCATCCTGTGACAGGCCGTGTGTGAAAGAACATAAGAAAATAAGGAAGCTACAAGAGGCCGTGAGACCTACACGTGGTAGTTCCTGGACCTAACCAAATGTAGACACTGGTGACCTAACCAAATGTAGCCTAACCCAACCCAAACTACACCAAACTTGCCTTATTCAACTTGACATTAAATAATGTGCTAAATTTGGAGTAAACAGTAAGAACTAAAACCTAGCTTGTTAACAAACTCAAATCTATCGTAAATTAGATACTCATAATTGTCATTGTGTTGGCTGTGGTAACGATAACGAGAGAGAGAGAGAGAGAGAGAGAGAGAGAGGAGAGAGAGAGAGAGAGAGAGAGGAGAGAGAGAGAGAGAGAGAAGAGAGAGAGAGAGAGAGAGAGAGAGAGAGGAGAGAGAGAGGAGAGAGAGAGAGAGAGAGAGAGAGAGAGAGAGGAGAGAGGAGAAAGGAGAGAGAGAGAGAGAGAAGAGAGGAGAGAAGAGAGAGAACAGAGAGACAGAGAGACAGAGAGACAGAGAGACAGAGACAGAAAGAGAGAGACAGAGAGACAGAGAGACAGAAAGAGAGAGACAGAGAGACAGAGAGACAGAAAGAGAGAGACAGAGAGAGAGAGAGCTCATAAGTCACGCCTTTGCATCCTTACAAAAATCTTTCCCACCATTCAATAGGTGTCTTGCACTGACGTCACGACCTAGCGTCTTCAAGCCAAATGCCGCCGTCTTCAAGCCAAATGCCGCCCGTCGGAGCGAGCTGGAGGACCAACAAACTCCACTTGCCGCCCGTGTTTGCCAGCTTATGGTACTTTTCCCATACCAAATATATGTTTATCAGTATAAAAGATATACTGTTGTCTTCGGAAATGTTTGTTCTATAATATTATCAAATAAAAAACCGTAAAACACACTAAAGAAAGGCCATTATGAGACACTCAAGAAATATGCATGAACTTAATATTCACCAACTCCAGCTCCCATTTAATATTTTGCTCGAAAACATTTTACATGGACAATATCAATAGAAGCGGAATTTCATTAGCTTTCCATTGATATATTTCGTTATCTGATAAATGAATTAGAACCATGTATAAATTAGCGTTAACTAAATAAATAACCTCATCAATCGGGAAAAATGACCCGATTTCATGTTATTTATTTAGTTAACGCTAATTTATACATGGTTCTAATTCATTTATCAGATAACGAAATATATCAATGGAAAGCTAATGAAATTCCGCTTCTATTGATATTGTCCATGTAAAAAGTTTTCTCGCAAAATATTAAATGGGAGCTGGAGTTGGTGAATATTAAGTTCATGCATATTTCTTGAGTCATTAATAAAAAATAAACACACTAATGGCCATTCTTTAGTGTGTTTTACGGTTTTTTATTTTATAATATTATAGAACAAACATTTCCGAAGACAACAGTATATCTTTTATACTGATAAACATATATTTGGTAGGGAAAAATAACCATAAGCTGGCAAACACGGGCGGCAAGCGGAGTTTGTTGGTCCTCCAGCTCGCATATCCCGCGCCTGTCGCAGCCACAACAAGGGCTGTGACGTCACGTGCAAGACACCTATAGCTTCCCACCCACACCATACAATGAAATCTGCATCTGGAAATCACTTGCCATTTATAATCACAAATCCTAAGTTAAATTAATAAACAATAAAAAATATGTTATAAATGGAGACCACAATGAAGAACACGGCCACATACCTGATGTACAATATTGCTGGGCTCTAGGCCATCACAGATCCTGCAGAACAGACACTTGGCCCGCTGAACGTGCTGGGTCTGAGGCGATTCACAGGGTGGAGAAGCACTCATGGTCCTGGCGCTGACCTGCAAAGCCACGACTCTAAATGTCACTAACAAACTTTCCAAGGCTCTGAATGCCACTAACAAACTTCCAAGGGCACGACTCTGAATGCCACTAACAAACTTTCAAGGGCATGGCTCTGAATGCCACTAACAAACTTCCAAGGGCACGACTCTGAATGCCACTAACAAACTTCCAAGGGCATGGCTCTGAATGCCACTAACAAACTTCCAAGGGCACAACTCTGAATGCCACTAACAAACTTACAAGGGCATGGCTCTGAATGCCACTAACAAACTTCCAAGGGCACGACTCTGAATGCCACTAACAAACTTTCAAGGGCACGGCTCTGAATGCCACTAACAAACTTCCAAGGGCACGACTCTGAATGCCACTAACAAACTTCCAAGGGCACGACTCTGAATGCCACTAACAAACTTCCAAGGGCACGACTCTGAATGCCACTAACAAACTTCCAAGGGCACGACTCTGAATGCCACTAACAAACTTCCAAGGGCACGGCTCTGAATGCCACTAACAAACTTCCAAGGGCACGGCTCTGAATGCCACTAACAAACTTCCAAGGGCACGGCTCTGAATGCCACTAACAAACTTCCAAGGGCACGACTCTGAATGCCACTAACAAACTTCCAAGGGCACGGCTCTGAATGCCACTAACAAACTTCCAAGGGCACGGCTCTGAATGCCACTAACAAACTTCCAAGGGCACGGCTCTGAATGCCACTAACAAACTTCCAAGGGCACGGCTCTGAATGCCACTAACAAACTTCCAAGGGCACGGCTCTGAATGCCACTAACAAACTTTCAAGGGCACGGCTCTGAATGCCACTAACAAACTTCCAAGGGCACGACTCTGAATGCCACTAACAAACTTCCAAGGGCACGGCTCTGAATGCCACTAACAAACTTCCAAGGGCACGGCTCTGAATGCCACTAACAAACTTCCAAGGGCACGGCTCTGAATGCCACTAACAAACTTCCAAGGGCACGACTCTGAATGCCACTAACAAACTTCCAAGGGCACGACTCTGAATGCCACTAACAAACTTCCAAGGGCACGGCTCTGAATGCCACTAACAAACTTCCAAGGGCACGGCTCTGAATGCCACTAACAAACTTCCAAGGGCACGGCTCTGAATGCCACTAACAAACTTTCAAGGGCACGGCTCTGAATGCCACTAACAAACTTCCAAGGGCACGGCTCTGAATGCCACTAACAAACTTTCAAGGGCATGGCTCTGAATGCCACTAACAAACTTTCAAGGGCATGGCTCTGAATGCCACTAACAAACTTCCAAGGGCACGACTCTGAATGCCACTAACAAACTTTCAAGGGCATGGCTCTGAATGCCACTAACAAACTTTCAAGGGCATGGCTCTGAATGCCACTAACAAACTTCCAAGGGCACGGCTCTGAATGCCACTAACAAACTTCCAAGGGCACGGCTCTGAATGCCACTAACAAACTTTCAAGGGCACGGCTCTGAATGCCACTAACAAACTTCCAAGGGCACGGCTCTGAATGCCACTAACAAACTTCCAAGGGCACGGCTCTGAATGCCGCTAACAAACTTTCAAGGGCACGGCTCTGAATGCCACTAACAAACTTCCAAGGGCACGGCTCTGAATGCCACTAACAAACTTCCAAGGGCACGGCTCTGAATGCCACTAACAAACTTTCAAGGGCACGGCTCTGAATGCCGCTAACAAACTTTCAAGGGCACTACTACTCATCTAATATTCAAATTGTGGTTAACTACTGATACATTTAAAGCTTAGCAATATGCCTCGCAATAAATTATTTTTTAAATGCTTGGTTGTTGGTGTATCAAATAATGAACACTGAAAACTTGTCAACAAAATTGCAATGTCTAAACTTTTTTGACTGTGAAGGACTGACTTTTTTTCCCTTTCAAAAATACATGAGTAATTATTTTTTTTTTTTGTGGTAAATATTACCTTTATTGCCGTTTCCTATTTTTGATGATTTTTTTCTTCCATTCGATAGTTTTTTTTTAATTCATTTGGGTGTTTTGAGGCCTCGTGTTGTGCAAATGAATAATAACCATAATATAACCATGACAATCTTGCCCCTCCCCCCCCTTGATAGTAGGGAGGGCTATGAAGAGCAGGGAAAATGTGGGTAAAATAGTGAATTAATGAGGAAAAATAGGTATTATTCTAGTGTTTGCCTATACTCCCCCTCTCCCACAAAACAAGCTTGGGGACCTGGGCAATGCGGGATATTTGGCTGGGCTACAAAATATGCGTCGCAACCACATAGTTTTTGAGTTAGGGGTGTTGAAAAAATTCCCCAGATCTAGGGAAAATTCATTGGATTTCTTCCGAGTCCAGAAACGTGTGAACCTGACGATCCTCACAGAATGATGACCGAAGTGTCGAGAACCCCCCCAACACCCCGCTAGGAGGTTAGGTTAGATTTGTTTAGGTTAGGGTAGGTTATATTTGGTTAGGTTAGGTTATCGGTGGGTCAAGCCCCCCGCTAGGTTAGGTTAAGTTAATTTTGGTTAGGCAAATTTCTCTAGATATAAGGATATTATCCTAGATCTAGGGAATTTTACCCCCCTACACAACTCTTTAATTACGTGTTTCCGACGCATAATTTGTTCCCCACCCGAAAACCCTGCACTCCCACAGGTCCCCAAACTTGTTTGGGAGAAGTGGGAGAGTATGGGCAAATACTAGAATTTTACCGAAAAATAGGTGAATAGAACCTAACCTAACCTAACCAAAACTAACCTAGCCTCACGTTCCGGAATTTTAAAAATAGGTAGTTTCCACAAAAAATCAAATATACAGGCATACACTATAATTTTTATGATGCCACAAATCCACTGGGTAAGGTAAGATTGCCCGCTAAAGAAACGGCAATAAAAGTAATAAATACCAAATTTTCAACTGCCCATGGAGAAAAAAAATTTAGCAGGTTTAGTTAGACTTTAAGGGGATTATAAACCAGTTGCATTTGCCTCCTTTCTCCAAAAATCCTGGTTTCTCACCAGTCTCCTAAGCTTGCTGACTACCGTAGGTAGGGGGGAAAGAAATAGAGGTGATTGAGGTATATTGTCCGAAACTACATATCTATCCACTTATTATCAAGAAGTTATAGTTTTATTTAGTTACCTCTACATTTTCTTTCTTATATGATAAAGGTGCCAATGTTTCTCCTATAGTTTCAAGCCAGACTTTGCCCTGTGACACGTAACCTTCCAGCCTGACAGCGGCCAGCCACACCCTTTCACTGCTCGATCCTCACCACCATTACACACCATGTACAACCCCTGAGTACTGTACACATATTCAATGCGCTATATCTTACCTTGACAATTCTATACACCCTGTCAGTGAGTCGTAGGGCACTAGAATGAAGCCGTCCCATCAACACGGAGATAGGTTGGCGACATTGTTTACCATGTTTCTAACAGGATCGCAATCTCATTACACTACTTTTTACAATGTTGTCATTCGCAGTTTGTATTTCAATTGAATTACAAGTTAGTTTTCTAATAAACTACCTATACAGTCTTCCACCTTGTTAACAATATGCGAAATAGGGCACTTCAATTGATATAAGGCGTATTTTGTCCATGCCTTTGGAAGTAAAATTTTACTTATTTAAGCTCCGCCCACTTAGATTTTACTCTTTTGCGTGCATAGAATACTGAGCAGATACACTTATTTTACTCTTTTCCTGTAAAATTATACAGTCGTGGGTGTGGGTGGTGGTTTCAAGAGCCTGGCCAATCAGATCGCGCGCATGAGAAAATCTTATCAAAACTCCTCCCGTAAATGTTTCTCTTTTCCTTTAATTCTCATCCAATTCAACATTCATTACATGCGCACGACATGCAAAGGATACTGTATTTAATTAAGAGTAGGTAAGGAGTAGTAAGGAGTAGAGTAGGTGACTCTTAACAGGTAAGAAGTCACAAATATTAAAATTCTCCAGCGACGTCTGGGAACAAATTTCCCAATCCCTCGAATTTTTCAATGTGTCCGAATCTTCGTTGATGCTTGCTGGCTTAGCACCAAAACTGGTGTATTATTGCTATAGTATAATCAAATACTTAAATATATTCATGAGTGATATTACATTTGCAATAGAAATGTATAAATTTGGTATATATGTTATATCACACAAAAAGAAAGCCTTTTAGAGAACCTATCGCAGGGCACGAATACGAACATTTCATCAGTCTGATTCAGCGCCAACACGGTAAGGAGGTCTCTCTCTACCCACGGGCCACCACACACCCACCACCACCCAGGCACCCACCCGCCCACCACACACTCACCCACCACACGCCCATCACCCATCCGCCCACCACACACCCACCCACCACACGCCCATCACCCATCCGCCCACCACACACCCACCCACCACACGCCCATCACACACCCACCCACCACACGCCCATCACCCATCCGCCCACCCACCACACGCCCATCATACATCCGCCCACCACACACCCACCCACCACACGTCCATCACACACCCGCCCACCACACACCCGCCCATGGATGTTAAACGGGGGAGATGCACTGGAGGATGAATCACAACCAGCATTCATCTAGGTTTAGGCAAAGAATAATTCGTGAAACGTAGATGTAGGTACACGTAGCCTACATACGTACAGGTCCATGAAAGCATTAAACATCCTCGACGCACATCGTGAAATGGCTGTGTAGCAAATAGATATTCAAATAACAGTTTCATAGCGCCCTAAACATTTCAGTTTAATATAAAGTCCATCTATAGTTAGAAAACAATGCTAGGCCATTCTAAGAGCTCAAAACAATTAGATATCGATGTGTAATACAGACAATCACGCTACTACTCTTTGCTGTGCCTTCAATAATGTCAACCTTAACGATATTCCTTGAGCCTCTGCAAGAGGTAATGAAGTGTACGACACTTTTACTCTCGGCAACATCAAGAAAGAGCTTTGGCAGCGCTACAATCGTATTTTGTGATGGCAAGCAGGGGCGGAGCTTAAATAAGTATAATTTTACTCCAGAAGGACACTACAAAATACGCCTATATTGTAGTGTTAATGAGGCAGTTCACTTGTTAAGAACATAAGATAAGAAAATAATGAAGTTACAAGATGCCGCGAGACCTACAAGTGGTAGTTCCTGTTACTTAACACTACCTACATCCACCTTTCATCCCCATCCATAAAATTGTCCAACCTCCTTTTAAAACTCCCTATTGGCTCCGCACTATCTGATGAAAGTCCATTCCAATCATTTACCACTCTTTATGAACCAGTTTCTCCCTATTTCTTTTTTAAATCTACGCTTCTCCAGTTAGAATCCGTTACTTCTTGTTCTACCCTGATTACTAGCCGTAAGAACTTTTCCTACATCTCCTTTATTGTATCCCTTTAACCACTAAAAAACGTTATCAGATAGCCCCTTACTCTAATCTTGTTATATTTGTAACTCATCAAACAAGTTGTTCAAGCGTCACTTGTTTTCCCCCTTTAATACAGTCGTTCCCAGTTTTGACAGCTAAATATGATTTTAATTTTTTTTTTTTAATTATTTTAAAATACATAGGCATGCATGCATCCTGAACTTGTCTAGGCACCAAGGCCAAATGGAATACACACTTGTGGGTTTATATCGCGTTGGCCACTCGTAGTACAGTACGAATGTCTTTCCCTTCTGTCCACCACTAACAACGCAAAATTTACCTATTCTCAGCTTCTACTTCAACACATAACCACACACGCTTAATTGCCCTTCCAGAGCCCAAACAATCCCTTCAATAAAATCAAGCAAGCAAGGGCTGAGGTGTTGCATCACTCATATTCAAATAAGACTTCCAAAAGCAAAGTTTATTTACAAAGCTTATCCTCAAACATTGACGATTCCTCTTGATGGAACAGCTACCTTCCAGCATCACGCAGACAGGTGGGTGCATGGCATGCCACAACAACCACCAAAGGCAGGATACACAAACTCCACTGACAACCGTCCACCTTCAGGAGTCCTGGACTAGAATCAAGGAACAACTACCACGTGTAGGCCTCACGGCATCTTGTAGCTTCCTTAATTTCTTATGTTCTTAACAGGGAACTACAGAAGGGCAAGATTCTTCAAGGGTATTCAAAGGTAAAGCCAAAGCAGCTAGTTCGGATATTTACATATTTACAGTTTACCTATACAGATCGTTAATTTTGTTAAATAGTTCTCATTCGTCATAGATAAAAGATAACTCACGTATGGTTACCAAAACTACAGGCACTCCCCTGTACTTACATACTACATTCAAAATACGCACTTTCTGAGTTGCACACAAACAGTCTGTAAGAAAAAAAAAATCACAGATATTTAATTACCCTAACACGTCTCAGAGGCATTAGAGTGAAGTCGATTCACTCTATCATCACCGATAGAGTGATGGTGATGGCAAGAATAATTGAACCATACCATTTAACACAAGTAAAATATACTGTTTGTGTATTGTGTGTACAGCACTCGGTATCGACAAGAATTACATTGGACTTGCTTTCATTTTAGGATTACAAACAAACAAACAACTAATTACATACTTAAGAAGGGGCATCTGCATCTCTGTACATCTTGTTAATTGTTCTATCCATGAACAGTGCTCCAGAAAGGGTCATTATCTAGGTCAACATTCTGGGGACCAATGAGGCAGGCACCCTCCACAGGACCATCCCTGAGATAGGTGCGAGCCACCTTCACCAGATCCTGGGCCACTACATCTAGTACCAGTCGGCGGTGGTCAGCAAACAGCTCGTCAGTGATATGGGAGAAGAAGCGACGCCTGCCCATGGCCCCCGGCGATACAGGTGCATCCACGGCCTGGAAGACCCCAAGCTTGGCCTCGGCAACATCTCTCTCACTGAAGCCTCCAGACAGTACCCATTCAACAGCTGCATCAAAGGTTGCCAGGGTCTGGGTGGAGTGAGGATCCCGGTAACTGTAGAAGCCAAATGGTCCTCCTGGCCCAGCCTTCGCCCCTCCACCATATGCTCCACCCTTTTCCCGGATCTCTCTGTGAAGGAAGCGGAACATGACCCGTGCCAGCACCCTCAGGGCACCGGCATCAGGGTGAGCATAAGGAACCCCAGGGAAGGCTTTAGAAGCAAAGTTGATAGGGAATGGGAAGACATGGTGAGTCTTGCAAGTGTGAGGACTGAAAGTCTGAGGGATGGAGGCAAGTGTTGGGTTAATGGCAGGAGTACCATCCAGGCCCTTAAGGAATCCCTCTAGGATATGAAGGGCAGTGTCATGGTGGTTTGGTGTGGTGTTGATGGCTACCCTCATGCCCTGCCGGCCCAGCAACTGTCTGGCTAGTACCTGAAGGCTCTCCAGCGTTGGGGTCAAGTCCTGAGCCTCACTGAGAGCCTTCATGCGGCGCAGCTGGGACAGTCCACCCCAGCTCTCAGCAAGGGATGAAACATGGCCGGTGGATGCAGCAGCAGCAGTCATGGCATACTGATGGCCTGAGTAGACCAGACTGTTGGCCTGCTCTGTGGCAATCATGCTGACCAGTGTGTTAAATCGCTGCAAGTCATTAAATTTTGCTTCACTAAAGATGCTTGACCAAAGATCCAGCGTTTTTTGCAGATTGGTGTTGAGGGAGTGTGAGGAGAGCACAATAGCTTCCTCATACCCCATGACATCAATAGGGTGGAAGCAAGTATGGGGGGAGACTGATAGGCCCCCAGACACCAGATCCGCTGCTTGGTCCAACTGCCGGAAGTCCATATCTCCTGCCCCCATGCGTGTCAGTACACCACAAAGGAGAGGCACCAGTGGTCGCAGCTCCTCGGACACATCCCTGGTGCTGAGGACGGCTGAGAAATAAGTGAGGTCATTGGTGGGGCAATCGCAAGCTTGAACCTCCACCCCACCACCAAGAGTCTGTACGGTGACAGGAACTGGGGTCACATTACGAGGGATGTCAGACACCTGCAGGGTTGGAAGACAAGACAGGTCCTCTTCCTCCTCCTGTTTGTTACCTAGGGTGTGTCCAAGCTGCCACACTCTCGAACGCTCTTCTGGGGTAAGCACAGCAATCCGCTCCTTAAGTTGAGCTTCTTCAAGACTCTGGAGGTTTTCCTCGTATCCTTCCTGTGGCGCCATAGTCAATGTATACTTGTGGGGGTTTTCCTTGAAGTATTCCCTCACTTTCTGCTGTAGGAACTTGGGATTTTCTGCCAAGTACTTCCTAAACTTGGTTATCTTATTGTTGATGAGGAGACCATCAATAGGGTCACCATCCAGATTCCACAGTGGGGTGAGGTTCATAGCAAGTGAGAGGCCAAAGCTGGAGGTTTGGTGTTTCAGGCTGAGCTCAATATTGTGTAGCACAGATTCCACACGATCAGATGGAAAGCCTTCCTCTATAATTCCGTCAAAAGTCTCCTCTATGACAGCCTTGATCTTCTCTATATCTTGATCCTTTACTCCCTGAAGGCCCACCGTAAAGGTAGAACTCCTCGTGTGGCCGTCGTAGCCCGAGGACGGCGAGAAGCTGGACCCGAGACCTGGCTCCAGTAAGGCTTTATAGAAGGGAGCATTGGGGCCACTGGTCAAAAGTTCTCCCAAAATGGCTAACACAAACGTTTCAAAAGTATCAGTTATGTCAACTAGCTTATAAGACACTACAATACTACTCTGCACCTCAGCATTAGCCATAGGGTCAATGCCACAAGCCACATGGGCAGATCGAGGTTCTTTCCAGCTGGGTTCCTCTGGTACTTCAGTATTGGGGTCAATTTTGTTATAGTGGCTCAGATAATTATCCTGTATGAATTCTAAATGGTTGGCAAGAGGTTGATCGCCATATGTGAAGAACCGTGCATTGCTGGGATGATAGTGGTATGCATGAAACTGTTTGAGCTGCTCCCATGTCAGCTGAGGAATAACTAAAGGGTCACCACCGGACACCACTCCATAAGTGTGTGATGGAAGGATGCCATTAAGAAGCTTTTGCATGAAGAGGCGCTGGGAGTCGGCAAACACACCCTTCATTTCATTGAACACCACACCTTTGAACACAATGGGTGAGGACTGATCTTTGATATCTTGATGCTCCAGCCTCCAGCCCTCCTGTAGGAAGTCAAGCTCAGAAAGGTTAGGCTTGAACACAGCATCCATATACACAGACATCAGGTTCCTGAAGTCCACAGGATGTTGCGTGGAAAAGGGATAGATGGTATAATCACAGCCTGTCATTGCATTCATGAAGGTGGACAGAGAACGGTTCAGCATCTTGAAGAAAGGATCTCTGCAGGGGAACTTCTCACTGCCACAAAGAACTGTGTGCTCCAAGATGTGAGGCACACCAGTGGAGTCCATGGGAGTTGTGCGAAAACCCACACAGAACACATTGTTAGGATCAGCACGAGCTATGTGGAGATAGTCAGCACCGGTGGCTTGGTGCTGAAGGCGGAGGGCGGTGAGATGAAGTTCAGGCACCTCCTGTACCTCCCTCACCACAAAGCCAGACACTTCCCTTCCCACAGGAAACTCTGCTTCAACAACCTCTGCTGTAGCCACTGAAAATTAGGTAACGATTAACTTTCACGCACACATACATTATACGTAATACAATATACTTAGTTATAAAGGTACTACCTCCATAATGCAAATCTTACATGGAAATAGACAGGGCACTATTTCAAAGAGATGTGAGGAAAAAAGAGAGCAGACCAGGGAGTACTGAAGTGGTACGGTCATAGTCATATGGAAAGAATGGATGAAGCAAGAATTATTAAAAAATGCATAGATTTATTCAGTATATTCAATACGTTATGTGTAACACAAAAATAAATTTCATGATCCAACATTAAGAAATCTGCATTCATACATAATCCTATAGACGAATCCTACTCATAGATGATGAGTAGTGTGTAAGATATGAATCATAAACATAATCAAATTTGTATGTATTGTAAGTGGGCTTTTTTCTCTCTTTCGTTCTCTTTTGTTAGATACAGATTGACAGATAGTAATGTAGATCATCTAGCAGGTAGGCTGGCTGGTGCAGCAAACAGGCAGCCCAAGGTCGGTGGACAGACACAATTTTTTTTAGCAAAATACGTATATGAAGCACAAGCGATATCAAAATGGTTCCCTGACCCGATTTTTTTCTGGTAAATTTTTACACTAGGACCAGAATTCTCTACACAATTGGGAGAATGGTTTATGTTGACCTTAATGGATTTTAATGAAACTATGAGTTTCCGTCGCAAATCACTACTTTCAGAGATGCAAGATGGTTTTAGTAGGAAGAAGTATATAGGACATGAAAATTAACAAACCTAGCCCCACCTTTAAATTCACTAACCTAACCTAAGCTAACTTAACCCCACATTTTAGCCTCCTAACTGAAGCCAAATCCGAATTAAAAGTTTCCGCGGTAAGGGAAAAACTGAGGCGATGCAGGTCACAAGAGGAAGAAGAGTGAGGCGCACGTAAACACTTCTCTCTCTCCTCCCTATAAACAACATGTTATATCTCCAAAAGTATTGATTTGCGACGGAAGTTCATAGAGAAAGTTTCTTAGAATCCAATAAGGTAAACAGAAACCATACTCCCAATTGTATAGGGAATTATAGTTCTAGTGTAAAATAATACCTTTTTTCTAAATCAAACACTGTGCAATGACAGGATACTGTGACAACCAAATTATTTGAAAAATACAAATAGCTAAATAATTTTGCATATACCAATGTACAATATTTGGTCATCTACTTCCATCAATACGGGTCCAGGTCGTTTCGGCCGTATGTATTTAGGCCGTGGCGCCCAAACTGACAAACGGCCGAATCGTCTCACGGCCTAAACAACATACGGCTTAAATTGTATATGGCCGAAACGACCTGGACCCAACTCCTTGACTTACCTAGACCAGTCTACAACTCAACCTCGTATTGTCATTTCACAATACAGTATTATTTCACATATATTTCACCCTATATGTATAGTACCAGTTTTATATATATATATATATATATATATATATATATATATATATATATATATATACAAAATACTCATTTGATAATAAGCATCGGAATAAATATAATCAAGTTAATAAAAAATAAAAAAAAAAAAAAAAATGATGATTACCCAACCCGACTTTACCGTACTATAGGAACTGTCCGGGAACCGCAAAAGTCCGGCGCGAACTTATAAGTCCGATGCTAGCGCCAGCCCCGGCGGTAGCACTAGTATTTAATGTCCGGAACCGACATCACACCGGCCGGATAGTGGGGGCACTGGGGGACATAATAGTCTGAGGTCCTCGTGGGAGGGTGAAACCAGTGAGTGGTTCGTGTGCCCAAATGTAAACAATACGACTGCTGAGCATGCTGTCACCTGGCAGGAGGCGCGGACACTGACCAGGGGTGACAAGAGACGCTCGGACCGCCGGACGACTTGGTCAATTTACGAACAGGACCAGGCATTTCAATGTGTAAAAAAAAAAAAAAAAAAAAAAAAAAAAAAAAAAAAAAAAAAAAAAAAAAAAAAAAAAAAAAAAAAAAAAAAAAAAAAAAAAAAAAAAAAAAAAAAAAAAAAAAAAAAAAAAAAAAAAAAAAAAAAAAAAAAAAAAAATTGTCCGAGACTGATATATCCCCGGACCTCGGATTTTGTCCGGCAAATCCGATATCCGGGAAATCGAGGTCCGGGAAATCGAGGTTTGTGTGTATATATATATATATTACATATATATATATATATATATATATATATATACATATATATATACATATATATATACATATATATATATATATATATATATATATATATATATATATATATATATATATATATATATATATATATATATTCCTGACATCCTATATTGGGACATCCTATATTCCTGACATCCTATATTGGGACATCCTATATTCCTGACATCCTATATTGGGACATCCTATATTCCTGACATCCTATACTGGGACATCCTATATTCCTGACATCCTATATTGGGACATCCTATATTCCTGACATCCTATATTCCTGACATCCTATATTGGGACATCCTATATTCCTGACATCCTATGTATTTCCTGACATCACTATAAAGGTATGTAGCTTCCACTGGCGACAGGCAGTGTGGAGGAAGGCAGATTCCATCGGGCTTCGAGTGCCATACATGTATGACATCTGGGGCCATTCAATCTTATATTAAGGAGATACTTGCACTTTGCTATATTCCTGCAGAGCACATCAAGCCATCATTTGAGAAGCTCGCTTCACGTGCAGGGTTGGCACAGAAGACTGAACAGTCGTGGCCGTGCAAATGAACACTTGTACAAATTAATATAATTGCTGTAGCCCTACACAGAGGCCTCACTAGTACCGGTGCAAGTATACAGTTAGTAAAGGAATGCAAATTAAAGCGATATAAAAAAAAAACATTATAAGAACAACATGCAGGGTCGCCTTTTTACACTATGGGATCAGTACATGAATAATGAAATAAAAACGTCACAACTTCTGGCTGCCTGTAGTCACCTCGCAGTGCCATGTATAGAGTGATGCACCTATTCTGTAATCAAACCTTTTTTTTACATCCTGACTAAGTTAGACTAGATAACTCCGTATGTTAGATTGTATTCATGTGTTCATTTACTACAATTTCTTTTAATATTATATTTTAATTTTTTCTTTTTTTTATGTGAACTGTACGACAATTATCGTATTTGTACGATAATTTGAGCTTTGCCTGACAGTTGGACTTTTACCTTTGTACGGCTCGTGGACGCGGACTCGCGGATACTTATGCAGCTATTGCCTACAAATTATTTCGGTAAATTAGACCTTGATGAATGAATTGTGTGTTGTAGTGCAAGGCTGTGTGGTGTGCTAGGTGGCTCAAGTGTGACCTGTAGATGTGTTAAATCAGTGGTGATGTGGTGTGTGATTGTGTACCAGTGCACGGTGTGACACCTAGTTGTGTGATGTGGCGCATAGTAGTGTGATGTGAAGCATAGTATAGAGTATGATGTAATGCATAATATATATATATATATATATATATATATATATATATATATATATATATATATATATATATATATATTATATATGATTATTAATGTGTGTATTATGATGACACATTATGTTATGTGGTGTAAAGCCTGAATTCAATGAAATATAAAGTAATTTAGTGAATACATTATTTTACCTAAGGTTGTATTTATCGGTCGAATTTATCTGAAAATACGATTAATCTGGTGGTTCGGTGCGACAATGTGGGCTACAATAGTTCACATCCCTGCACCGGTCCCTTCGGTCTAAACATCTCACGGTCTAAACGTCTCACGGTCTAAACGTCTCACGGCCTAAACGTCCCTTCGGCCTAAACATCTCACGGCCTAAACGTCCCTTCGGCCTAAACATCTCACGGCCTAAACGTCCCTTCGGCCTAAACATCTCACGGCCTAAACGTCTCACGGCCTAAACGTTTCACGGCCGAAATGGTTCACGGCCTGAAAAAATACGGCCGAATCGACCCTAACTCATCAATACACCTACACTGTGATGGTGACGCCCGTCCATAACAAGGTATCTAGGCCCAAAACTAGGAGTGCCGAAGAGGTGTTTCTCCCTTCATAACATCTCTCCTTTAAAAATGCCATGGCAAACCTAACATCAATCTTGCCTAAAGCACTGAAAGTGAGCTGTGAAATCCATCAGTAGGTGTGCGGGGAAGGCCTTTACTAGCCCCAGCATAACCCTTGGGCGCCCTCATGTCCCACAGGCGAGTGTTGCGTCACCCTGCACTCACCCGCCGCCGCCTGGCTGGTGCTGCTCGATGTTGTCACCACTGTCCTCGCTGCCTCCCGCCTGTATCCATGGCTCAACACCTTCCCCTGGGATACGAGAGACCGCAAGAACCTGGAGATCGTCATTTTTCCTCAAACACACCAGTCATGGGCGGCGCCTCACACAGCGGCGTGGTGTTCTTGGCAGGCGGCGGTGATGTAAACAAGTCACTCGTGCTGCGTGCAGGGGCCCGGGGGGGAGGGGCGGTGAGGCGGTAATACAGGCTAACTATTCCATGCTTATTACAGATTCACTCAATAGCTATCTCACTATTTTGCCTTTGTGATATTCTCGTACAATACTAATATTTTTTTATGTGCAAATAATGACAGGTACATCAGTAACGGATGTGTACCTCTTCATAACTCTGCAATGACAAAACCTCTGAGAGTCTGTCTGAATTTTTTTTCCATCTATATGGCAGTTCCCTAATTTAATTTTACTCAGCCGAAAATAGATTCTCATATCCTGTACTTATATTTTTACAATGTATTAGCACATTATCACCCATATTTTCTTGTTTATCATATAGGTACACTTTTAACCTTTGATGCAAATTTCATAACTTATGTACCTAGGTAGGTAATATATACATCCTTTGTCAGTCTTTGGAAACAACTTATTGGACAACATTTCATTGATAATGGTAAACAAGCAGCCTCCACTATGCATGTTACCGTAAAAAGGATTATCCAATTTGTTTCATACATTTAAGACTGACCGTACACCATTATCATGACTGATTCAAGAGTAACAGGCCATTTCACCATGTCTTGCACGAAACAATATGTGGCATGGTTAACATTTATTTCAGAACCAATATAGCTACATACATGAGGTTCTTAGAGTTAATCAGTATCCAAAAAGTTTCTCTACCTACTTTTTGTCAGAATATGTACTGCAAATATAAGTGAGTAGCTACCAGTATTGATATATATGAGTAGTAAAATATTCAATAGCTAACTCGAGCATTAAGTAGCCTACATCTATTTGCAATTAGTTTCTCAAGTAATAAAAAGTCCTTCATTTAAAACTAAACAAGAACATCTACTGATATTCACATGGTTTATCACAATATATTCATAAAACTATCATGTATTTGATGCCATCTGTATATACAAAAACTATATATTCTTCAAATATAACATCACATAATTGTAGATTAAACTCTGAATGTGTATATTAATGCCAACTTCAAAGGTCACTTGTTGGTTGGGCAAGTTACCGTTACCATTGTTAAGGCAAGTTAAGGCACATTTGGCTTAATACCCATGTACGTATATACTTACATAAATATCATACAACCTATTTCATCACAATCACAGTGAATGGAAATGAACTTATATAAGTTTAACATTATCACATACTATGTTTAAAGATATGTAAGGATAGATTCTGATTACTGAAAAACTCATGCAGCATAAAACTCTTTTCAAGTTAAAAGCTAATTTTCAGCTCTTAATACCATAAACTGAATGACACCATCACTCCTAGACCTCAATGCCATGGTTCAGGGTATTCCTTCCTGATGGCTGGCCAGTCACAGCACACAATCCATGCCTTCATAAGAGTTCTTCAAAGTAGTTTCACATACATCAGGTTGTGCATCATATTGTTCCTTGTATACACTCAAACTCTTGTTTTTTTATCATACACGTGATCTCTCCAATACATTAATATCTAAATAATATTATGTTATGTGCACTTACTATTTACTGTCTCAACCCTGCTTTTGTGTTTTCCATTACTTACTCAGCCTCTTCACAACTCACACTAATTACTTTCTCAATAGCCACCAAGAATCTGACAAATGGATTCATATAATTTGTATTCTACATAGCTTGTACAGTACCACATGCATTTGCTATGTTGATTGATATCATATTAATTTCCATTTGTGAAGTTGAGCAGCATTATAGCCTTTTCAGTTATGGTCTTAGGGCAAAAACAACACTTTGTCAATCAGTGAATATCTCATGGCCTTAAGAGCCAGATTGTCAAATGTTGTCTTCGGTGAAGAGTGTACTTCGTCACGTAATTGGTACCGTCAAACTGTTTTGAGCCGCGACGGATATTGTCGCACCGCGGTGAAGGTGAAAAAACGAAGACCAAGCACAGACCATGTCTTCACCATTCCCTTCGCTGGCGCTGATCTCTTCTGTACTTTTCGTCCCATTATTGGATAAGATGGACATTTCAGTGACTTTGTGTTACTTTTTACTTGTTTATTGACGAAATTAACCTCTGTGCGTAATAAAAAGTGGTTTGTAATCTCACCAGGAGACACGGGCGGGCTGGGCAGAGCGGTGCACTCGGCGTATGGCAGGCGCGCTGGCAAATGCGGGGCGGATTGGGGCGGGGCACACTTGTTTTCGTACTTTTGTATTAATTCAGTCACGACTCACTTCCCTGGTTTTTGAGACACTAACTTTTATTTCCCAACCAAGTTTCACTGATTTTTCTGAAGGAGATACATTGTTGCACAGCACAGACGTGGCACAGTACTCCTTCTAGCACACCAACCTTACCGTGACGGGACTACACAAAGGGAAAAGACGCGGAAGGATTCAACGTTACCCTGGGTCCCCGTGTAGCGCTGAGAACTCGTCGTGTGGTCCCGTCATGGGAAGGGAAAGGTGACATTTAACAATCTGGCCCTAAGTCTCCACACATGGAACACATACAGGTGATCTAACTACGTAAATAACCTATAATATTTTTGGCTCACATCCTGAGAAACAACTCTACAGTACTGAGGAAAACCCTGATAAAAACATATTAAAACCATCTTTTATAGTTACATACACATATGGCAAACTGTATATTAACAAGGTAACTTTACTATTGCATGGATATTTCTATAGATAAAATGTTGCATAGTTATGAAATGGTGTATTGCACTGTGGGTGTCATACTATGTAGTTATCATCATGTATATAGTGTGAAATATAAAGATGATAACAAGTCTTAATTTACTGTGTACATAGTCACTGATTTCATATGCATGCAACAAATTCCAGCCATTCTAACCATATGCCATGATAACTAAAAACATCTTTCATAGAATATACATAAAACAATGCAAAATATTATAATCCTGAGAACAAATCAATGTATCAACCTTTAAATTACAATACTAAAAAGTACAGTAATACAGATTAACAGCGCTACACACGATATAAAACATCTGAGAGTTCATCACACATAGGAAGGGAAATGTGTGATGAGCCCCGGCCTAGTGAGACACTGACACGTATAGCTTGTAGCACCCCAGCGAGTGACCGTGTTTTTGTGCCGTGCCATGGACGTAATAGTCTCCTGTTACCAGCCAGGACGGAAGGTAGCTCACAATGTCTGGAATGCTGAATACTCCTCCCTTCACCTTATACTGGCCCTGGCATTAGAAGAGATGGAGGGAAAATGTATACACTTTCTCGTGAACACTTTTCCATTTACCTACTGATTCATTTATGACTCGAAAACAAATATTACAAACAGACAGACACGAAGACACACATATAGACAGAGACAGATGGGTAGATAGATAGAAATAGAGAGACAGACAGCAACTTAGTCAAAGGAAAATAAAGCATATGAGAGAGAGAGAGAGAGAGAGCGAGAGAGAGAGAGAGAGAGAGAGAGAGAGAGAGAGAGAGAGAGAGAGAGAGAGAGAGAGAGAGAGAGAGAGAGAGAGAGAGAGAGAGAGAGAGAGAGAGGTGGAGATTAAGGGGATTTTGCAAGAATGAGGAGTAAGGACAGGAGCAAGTGGAGACCTCTCAGCTATGGAGACGGTAGATCCTTTATGGAAACTCCAAAGAACAGAGATCAGAGTACATAAATGGACAGACAGAGATCAACAGATAAATAAGACTCACCTTGGTAACAGGACAGCGACATGGAAGGCCAAACCTGGGGAAGGGGTCTGGACATGGGTCAGAGGGCCCGTAGGGGGAAAGTTTACACAGGTCCTCGTAGTGGCAGGAACCCAGGCTCTCCAAACAAGGTATCTTCACCCAAAACCAGCCCAGCTTACGCTCCACCTTGACTGTAGCCTGACCAAGGAGGGAAATTCAGCTTGTTACAGATTATTCAAATATCTTTCCCTCTGCCAAATCAACATTCCTCATTCCTACCAAGAATTTGTATCACAAGTCCATTCCAAGATTTTTTTTGTTAGATTTTTGTTAGAGTGCCACGTACCAAATGAAGGACAAAATGAGTGGCTTTGGGAGTGCTAGATTGAACTAATTAAATGTTAGGGTTTAATTGAAAGAGAGTTGTATGTGGCATTTATGGGTTTAGAGAAAAAATATGGCAAAAATGATTGACAATTAAGTGATGTGGCAAGTATGTGGCAGGGTACTGAGAGCCGAGAAAACCTTATGCCAGGAGAGTAAGTCATGTGTGAGAGTGGGCAGAGAAGGGCAGTGCTTCCAGTGAAGGTTGGTCTGAGACAGGGATGCATTGTGTCACCATGGTTGATCAACATCTTCATGGATGCAGCGGTGACAGAAATGAAAGCAAGGGTCAGGGAACTAGAAAGAATAATGTTATAAACTTCTAATGTGCGGAGGTCTAAGCAAGTGCGAGGTGAGACAGTTGTTTGCAGACAATACACCTCTAGTTGCAAATACTAGTTGGAAGAATCTGCAGAATTTACTTACAGAATTTAGTGTGTGGCAAAAGGAAGGGGAGGGTGGATGTGGCACGTGAGTGATGAGATCCAGTAAAGATAGAGGTTAAGGAAGTGCTGATGCAACCTATAAGTGGCAAAAATCGGTCATAAGGTTTCACTACTTGGATATGGATATTGAAGCAAGTGGCTCCATGGAGGCAGATGTGAACCACAGAGAAGTTGGAGTAATGGTACTGGAAGACCTGAAAGGGCCTGTCTGTGGGAGCAAAAATGAGAATGAGGAAATTGTCAAATCAAATGCTCTGTATGGTTACAAGGCAAGAACTCTGAAAGGAAGATCAAGGAAAAGGATAGGTAGGTTGGAAATAGGTAAATGCTGGAAAAGAATTACAGACCTGGGACGGTTTGAGAGAGAGAGAGAGAGAGAGAGAGAGAGAGAGAGAGAGAGAAGAGAGAGAGAGAGAGAGAGAGAGAGAGAGAGAGAGAGAGAGAGAGAGAGAGAGAGAGAGTGAGTGAGTGAGTGAGTGAGTGAGTGAGTGAGTGAGTGAGTGAGTGAGTGAGTGAGTGAGTGAGTGAGTGAGTGAGTGAGTGAGTGAGTGAGTGAGTGAGGAGTGATGAGTGAGTGAGTGAGTGAGAGTGAGTGTGAGTGAGTGAGTGAGTGAGTGAGTGAGTGAGTGAGTGAGTGAGTGAGTGAGTGAGTGAGTGAGTGAGTGAGTGAGTGAGTGAGTGAGTGAGTGAGTGAGTGAGTGAGTGAGTGAGTGAGTGAGTGAGTGAGTGAGTGAGTGAGTGAGTGAGTGAGTGAGAGAGTGAGTGAGTGAGTGAGTGAGTGAGTGAGTGAGTGAGTGAGTGAGTGAGTGAGAGAGAGAGAGAGAGAGAGAGAGAGAGAGAGAGAGAGAGAGAGAGAGAGAGAGAGAGAGAGAGAGAGAGAGAGAGAGAGAGAGATGAGAGAGAGAAGAGAGAGAGTAATTGAGAGTAAGGAACAAAAAGGTTAGAAAGATTTGTGGAAACTAGCATATGTAGCCTAGAGATCAGACTAACTTATACTCCATTGTTTTGATAATTTGGAGAGAATCAAAGTGGAAATAATTATTGAGACAATGGATGATTTTGGATCCAGAGTGATAGAGAGTGAAAGACCAAGAAAGAGATGAAGGAAGCATTGAGTCACAGGAGCCTAAATGACTTACTAAGAAGCAAAGGGAAGAAACAAAGGGGAGAATATATTAACAAGAGCTTCAAATATATACACTGTGTGTGTGTGTGGGGGGGGCAGTAAATCATGAAATAATTATTCACATACCGAGATAGGAGCATCAAGATAGCGATCAAGATATGCGTCCAGAGTCAAAGTAATGTTGCCATCAATCATCACCGGGTCTGGATTAACTTGTAACTGCGTCAGCTAAAAAAAAAAAGAAGCAAATATCAGTGAGCACTTGAGCCCTTTCATGATTCTATATAGAGATAATAGTTTCTGAGCTACTAAAATATACGAGGGTATTCAAAGGAGTAGATATAGGATATGATATTAATTTCAGATTTTGTAGCCTGATTTCCTACAGTAAAAAAAAAATGAAGATGTGGAATGGAATATAAAGCCCCAGTTTCATCTGTGTAATGAAGGACATGAGATTGCTTCCACAGTGTCATCAAGGGATCAAAATTCAGCTGAGTCACAATAATCTGGCTACCATAACTACTTTGATAATCATCATCATCTTTCTGTTTAACGTCAGATTTTCCCATAATGTCTCGTGAGTTTAGACGGTCGATGATACGCTTCCAATTATCTCTACTTTTAGAAGCGTGTCATCGACCACTTCAAAAAATAGTGATAATATATAATGTAAAGCATAATCACTATTCAATCATGAAACCATAAAACTAGGAGTGGTGACATATAGCTGTTAATGTAGTGATAAGATCCATCCTAAGGCTAGGTCATAACAAGCAATCTAGTAGTTACCTGCACTGGGTCTGACTGGCTGCCACAGTTCGACCATGAGAAGTGTACATGCCGCACCTGTACACAACACAACACAAAGATGGAGCATTACATCACCTCCACCTGGAAATATTCACAGATGCAATGTACCCTAAAGTGAAAACATACACTGAATGTCCTGTGTTCATGTAAGCATCTGTAGGCGTCTGTAGCAGAGCCATAGATAGGTATGTAAAAGGTTATGTGACTGAAGAGAGTGGTTGAGAGGTATAATAATGTTAGAGTGTGAAGGGTAAAGGAGAGGTTTGGAAAGTGAGTGGGATGAGAGAGGGATGGATAATAACTTGAGAGGGATGAGAGAAAGTGAGTGATACCTACGGCTCTGGTCTGTAGGTGTGTACTGCCTTTCACTTCCTCTCTCCTGTCCTACTCTTCTTTAATTTGTGAACACCCACCACGACAAACCAACCTCATGATTCTTCTGACCCTTTCTTTGCCTGCATGACTATCTCAAACACAGGGGCCCACTCGGGGGACTAACAAGTCATCTGCCGCCCACAGGATCAGGCCTTCCAGCTCAAGGTCCAGGGGCACCATCATTGTAAGCAATTATTATGATAGTAGGGGCATATCCCTTGGCCCTCCCTTGGAAGTTACAGAGAAGACGCCCTTTATCACAACAGCCTACCTTTCCCATAGCATTACGGATCCCCATAAACTAAATGGTGCAAAAACAAACATACAGCTATGGAAAAGTTCTCTACAGAAATTTGACATAGTACACATTAGTTATAACTATACACATAGAAGAAAATTATCTGAAGGAAATACACCTCAAGTCACAGTTACATCCTGGTGTGGTGACGCTTTGTATAGTCAATAACCTTGTAGTTGGTACTTGCAAAGTGTCTAGATAGGATCAAAGTATCTTATCTTATCACAGTTACATGTCAAAAGTAATTTATATTCTGAATCTAAGAACATGAAGCAACAAAGTTGGTACATTTCATCATGGGTAAATCCTAATAGTTTATGCAATGCCGCTCATTATAGCAGCCCCTACGAAGCATATGCTACACAATGACATCCACAAACTAAGAAGAGCATGCAATGTTAACACAAAAGAAGAATATAGGAGCACAATGTTACCTAAAGATACATGACTCACCTTCCCTTGATCATCTGTAAAAACAAGGTGTGTGACGGGACTTGCATCCCAGGAGGCCAGCACGTAGAGGCACAGCCATAGCTGCGTCAGGGTCACCACACTCAGGATGAGGCCCAGGCTGAGGCACGACCCCCCACAACACCATCTCCACAACCTGTAGGGGGAAGTGTTGCTACAAAAGTGCTTCATGATGGAAACAGAAGATTCCACAATGTTCCTAATTTTTCTTTTTATATCTCAACAGCAAAATTATATGAAACATGCATTCTAGCTTGCTGGATCAATATGGTTTTATATGTGCATGGTACTAACAACATTTCTTTAAACATTTATTGACAACTACCATAATGATATGGAATTCAGGATTCAAGCGATACACCATCACCAACAACAATAATAATATGATTATTCTGAACTTTCAATGTCTGTACACATTGCCATCTCTCACCGCTCTCTGCAGGCAGGTGGGTGGTGGTGGTGGTGGTCAGGCTGCCACTCCTCAGCGCTACGGATCTCCTCCAGGACATCCCAAGACACTTCACCTTTCTCTCCAAACTGGATCTTCATAGTCACTCTTCACCATTAGGAAGATTTGAGACAATCCTTGATTCTCTTTGCCTATAATAAGTGACCAAACATCAGGCATTCCTCAAACAGAAACTTAAAGTATTCAATAATCATAAACTGTGGTGACCACATATTCATTTAGCTCTCCAACCTCATCCTTTATAGTGTTTGTTTGTTATAGCATCTATTAAAATACAAGTACATACTTAGGGGTAATTTGTTCCAGAGCCATGGCTAACACTAAACTTGCCACCTAGCATAACCAGTCAAATAGAAATAAAACATGAAATTAAAGAAGAAAAAAAGCCCTATTTCATCTTCCCGTACTAACCGCTGGGGGCCATTTCAAGTGGGCGGCCCACAGGGGAACTACATTAATTAAGAGCAGAACTGCCTTCATGGTGAGTGGCAGAGGCATGGGGGGATGGGACAAGACCTGGACTCAAGGGGTTGAACCCAGAACCCCCTGCTAGTTCACGAACCTAACCTGGACATTTGTCACGTAACCTACAAAACACAGGTAAAAGCTGATCAAATATTTATATTGGGTACTGTAATATCAAGGTCAAGAACTGCAACTGTATGTCAACATAACCTAAATCTGATCTAACCAAACCTAAACGTAACCTAACCTAGCTATTATTATATAAAAATAAGTGGTATATATTTGGCTTCGGCAAGTGAATAACTATTGTACATTATACTGAGCCAAACAATAATAGAGAAAAAGTAAGCTGTAAGGCATGTAAAGGCCTTACAGGTATTCCTGCAGAATATTAACTGAGCGAACATTTAAAAAAGCAAAAATTCCCTGAGCAGATTTTCCAAGAATAATATAATAATTGATGTAAGACAAGATCCTGACAAGATACTTACAACCCCTGCGGCAGAGTAGCTTCACCCACGTACTGAACACACCACCCAAGGCTAGGAAACCTCTGCCTATAACCACAGACTCCTTATCTAGGCCTAGACCAGCCGAGGTCGGAGGCTACCCAACATATCAAATCACAGGCACGCCTTAGGCCTTCCTGTACTCTGAGGAGCTACACAGGCTTTCCTTATCACTATGATACCATCACCTATATATTTACTCAGATAAAGGTATGTATTGTACTTACCTGTTACAATCCCTGGGCCTCCAGTGGTGGCTTGCCTCGCTCCCTTGGGTCTGCGACTCTGCGGCTGCCTCTCCTTTTGTTTACTTCAGCTGATCACGTGGCGCGACACCCCCGTTATAGTGACAGTCCCCGAATACTTAGTAGAACTTAACTTAAACTTAGATGTTTATCCCACTTTTTAAAGGATTAGTAAAGCGGTGCATAAATATGTAATTTTCTACATCACCTTAAATTGCTAGCCATGGTTACTGCGTCTTATTTCAGCTTACGTAACAATCTGTCAGATGAGCTGTGCTTTGTGGACAATGCAGCTCAGCCTGCAGCAGTCTCGTGGAGCTATTATACCCAAGGAAGATAAAGAGAGGTTGCGTCACTCCCATAGACCGCTATAGGACAAAAAATGCTACCGTATTTTTAAAGTTTTGAATATTTAAGTTGCTGCAGAAATATTATAGAAGGTATTACAGAAAACGAACTAATGTAATGAGTAACTCTTCGAAATATTCACTTGAACATAATGGAAATCTGTCTGTTGTCTGTTGAGATGAATAATTCATAGAAATAAGAATAAACATTGAATAGGCTTTCTGGTGAGCAATGGGCTACCGTAATATTACCGTAGTATAAGATTATCAAATAAAAAAGAGTAAAACACGCAAAAAAAATGCAATTACGAGACTAACTGAAGAAATTTTAATATGCATGAACTTAATATTCACTTAAAATCGATCGCCACTTAAAACTTTGCGAGTCAACTTTTATCATGAAGGGTATCAATAGAAGCGCAATTTTATTAGCTTTCCATTGATATTTTTCGTTTTCTGATAAATAAATTAATTCCATGCATAAATTATTGTTGCGCTTCTATTGATACCCTTCATGATAAAAGTTGACTCGCAAAGTTTTAAGTGGCGATCGAGTTTAAGTGAATATTAAGTTCATGTATATTTCTTCAGTCAGTCTTTGATTGTATGTCGAATACACTGGCTACAGAGACCATTGAGAAGGGGCGTGGCTTAGCGTCAATGTTGCCAGCGAGTGATTATTTTCCGTCGCGTATGACGCTACCAGAGAGCTTCACAGAGAGGTGTCACTCGGGCCGCGCCATTTTGGATTTTGAACAGGTGGCGCCGCTATGCGGATGGTGCAATCCGTCAAAAGTGTCACAATACTTATACCATTACTGTGCACGGTGTTGTGCCTTTTCAATGCCCTAAGACGTAAATATATGTAGTAAGTATTACGTTAAAAGAATGAACTAAAGTGGTTACAGGGTTCCCAGAATTGGGAGTTCCCCTAAATTTGGGGGGGGGCTCAAACTCAAGTGTCAAAATGCTTATATCATTACTGTGCACGGTGTTGTGCCTTTTCAATACCCCAAGACGCAAATATATGTGGATGTATTTTTTTGTTATTACACCTTTTGTTCCTTTTGTATTTCATACCGAAGCCCCGTCATTCCAATAAATTGTCTCCAATCTCAATACCCTATCCCCGCCACACACATTTTGTTTTAGCTGAAGTCAAAATGGGTGGGTGGTGATGGGTATATGGGTGAGTGAATGGGTGGGGGTGATGGGTAATGGGTGTGGGGTGATTCGTGAGTGAATGGGTGTGGGGTGATGGGTAGTGGGGAGTGATGGGTAATGAGTGAGTGAATGGGTTGGGGGTGATGGGTAATGGGTGAGGGAATAGGTGGGGGGTGATGGGTAATGGGTGAGTAAATGGGTTGGGGTGATGGGTAATGGGTGAGTGAATGGGTTGGGGGTGATGGGTAATGGGTGAGTGAATGGGTGGGGGTGATGGATAATGGGTGTGGGGTGATGGGTGAGTGAATGGGTGGGGGGTGATGGGTTGGGGGTGATAGGTGATGGGTGAAGGAATAGGTCGGGGGTGATGGGTAATGGGTGAGTGAATGGGTGTGGGGTGATGGGTAATGGGTGAGTGAATGGGTGGGGGGTGATGGGTAATGGGTGAGTGAATGGGTGGGGGGTGATGGGTAATGGGTGAGTGAATGGGTTGGGGGTGATGGGAAATGGGTGATTGATTGATTTAATGCCAAAAAGGTGAATATGCCAGACAAGGGAAATGGGTGAGCGAATGGGTGTGGGTGCGGTGATGGGTAATGGGTGATTGAATGGGTGGGGGGTGATGGGTAATGGGTGAGTGAATGGGTGTGTGGTGATGGAATGGGTGAGTGGAGGAATTCCCTCCCTTCTTTGATTCCTTATTTCTTTCCTCGTCAGTTTCTCTTCTGACTCTCTTCATCCCTCCAATTTCTTCCTTACTCCTTATTCCTCCTTTCCTTCTCTCATATCTCCTTCCTTCCCTCTCTCCCACCTTCCATTATCACCCCATCATCACAAAAAGGAGGAGCGATTCCGCCACTATCTGCACGGGCGACTGTCAGTGCGTGCACCAACCGCTAGGATCGCTGTCGTCCATGAAATCAAAATGGCGCGCCATATTATATCGCCCGAGTGACACCTCTCGGTGAAGCTCTCTGACGCTACCTCTCTTTATCTACCTTGATTATACCTCCATGGTCCTGACTTCATTAATAGCCTCTTCCTTAACAATAATGCGTGGATTACTTTGAAACTTATTTACACTGGTTACTTCTACCTATATACTAAGTTCTGCTGAAAATGCACATATATTATCTCTCTCTCTCTCTCTCTCTCTCTCTCTCTCTCTCTCTCTCTCTCTCTCTCTCTCTCTCTCTCTCTCTCTCTCTCTCTCTCTCTCTCTCTCTCTCTCTCTTAATTCTTCTCCCACTTCACATAATCAACATTTAACTCATATTTTCCTCTTCGCTTAACTGTATTTTTTTTTTTACTTTTCAGATAGATGTCAACGAGATGGACAGAATCTATGTAATGTTATTATCATGTAGCTACCTAGGTAGTAAATATGTTCCCTTGCTGTTTTTCACTTCTTTCATTAAAGCTTATTTCTTCCTCATTCATGACACATCTTTTTGTCCCTTTAACTCCTTCAGTCGCATCCTCACTCCTCATTATATTTTACTCATTCCTCAGTCTCCTTTATTCATATTCTCCTTTACTATAACCCACCCCTGATTAGCTCGCATGTCACACTCACATGCTCCTATAGTGCTATGAACTCTTGATGTCCTCTTCTTACCTACTCTCCCATTTCACATCTCCCATTTCGCTAACTCATCTTCGTCTCTGCCTCCCTATATCCCTGCCTCAGTTTACCCTTGGCATTAATGATTAACTGTATTTCGTGAGGGAATCCTATAAGGTTACCACAACACCAGGAAGGAGGTCTGGACAAGGTGTCATTATGATGTGGCAACAATGCTAGCTCCGCCCTTTCTCCTTCCTTGCCCCCTGGCCCCTCTTCTCCACCCCTGGCCCCATTAGGTGTGCAGGCAGGTCCTGTGGCTAACTTGCCTCGCACCTCGCAGCACCTCTCGCCTCTCCACCGTGGACTGGGAGGTAAGGCGTCATGCACAGTGATTTAGAACTAGCCCTTATGTACATACCAGGGTTCGATCTCTATACTCGTTTCGGTATTGTGTTGAAATTCCTGTGGGAGACCCTATGGATACTAGGCTACAGATTGACTTGTGCAAGGATGTCAAGGTCTTTCATTCACTTATTCGATGTTATGGCAGCACCTACGTTCTGAATCGCTCGCTGTGTGTTTGTTTGTTTTTTTGATGCAGCTGTATAGGGACGTCATGGCTTCTTTTTGTATTACGGTGTGGTAGTCGTCTTTGGGAGGGATTGGAACAGATTAATATAGTGACGCCGACTGGACGAGGTGGATTAGGCAGAGGGAGGAATGCATCGCTACGTCACGATACGTTGATCGTATTTGTTGTGCAACTTTGGGTTTTACTTTTTTTTATAGTCAATGTGACCGTTCTCTCGTCTGGTAACAGTGTTGTGTACGAGGTGTTGGTGATTCGATGAGGAAGGTGTCCGGAAATGTAACGTCGCTTTATGTAATGGTTGTGGGAAGGGGAAAGATAAAAGAGGAGTAGCAGGAGGAAGAGGAAGGGGAGGGGGACAGGTGTTGTGGGGTGGTGGGCGGCATTGTGTAGTAGAAAAGGTATGTAATGGACCCATTTACTCACACCTAAAACACGGAGTATTATAAAGCTTTGGGTGCAATATAGGCTACATATCACTGTACTCATATTCTTTTTGCTGAGAAATGCACCATAAATGAAATATATGGCCTTTTTGGGGCCAAAATATCACAACACGGCGGAACGCGCTGTGACGTAGTAACTGCAAACTCAGATCTCGCCTGATCAGCTGATCGGCTTGTTTTGGCTCAGCAAACCGCAAATTATAGTTTTATTTTACTAACCTAACTAACTTGCATTACCCCTACTACCGCAAGATGACCAGTAATCCTCCTTCAAGTGATGTAGTAGGTATTCACTGTGTTTGTGAATATGTAAGTTGTAGTTTATAAGGAAAAAGTGGATAGACAGAGCAAAGTGGCCCGTGACACCAGACAAGTGATGACTTCTGGGATCGGCATTCCTTATAGGGAGCTTAAATGAACCTGCAATGACATGTACAGCTAGACAGATAGACGAACTCATAGAGGAACAGGTAGAAATGTATGGTTAGTAAAGGTTGTAGTGGTGAGTAGAGTGACGAAGGGTGTATGTTTTGCTTATGTGGGGAAAGAAAGCCATACATTTCTACCTGTTCCTCTATGAGTTCGTCTATCTGTCTAGCTGTACATGTCATTGCAGGTTCATTTAAGCTCCCTATAAGGAATGCCGATCCCAGAAGTCGTCACTTGTCAGGTGTCACGGGCCACTTATCTCTGTCTATCCACTTTTTCCTTATAAACTACAACTTACATATTCACAAACACAGTGAATACCTACTACATCACTTGAAGGAGGATTACTGGTCATCTTGCGGTAGTAGGGGTAATGCAAGTCGGTGTATTAGTAGGTAGTACATAATAGTAGCGGCCGCTTGACAGCTGTTTTGCTCTGTTGTTTGTGCTTATGACGTCACAACATGGCGCCAGTCGTTTTAGAGCGTATACATTTTCCTGCACTTAAATTGGCTGTATCATCAAAAATACTGTTCACATAGAAAAATCAACATCACTGCCCAACTATATGAGGCTTGAAGATGTCAAATCAATCCTTACCTCAAGTAGAGTAAATTGGTCCATTACCACTCTCAGGGACCCACCGCCCTTTCGCCCATTTTTTCTCACTGCATATCTATCTATCTATCAATCCGTCTATATTTCTTAGAAGTGATATAAATTTATTATAGTGCCTCAGGTGTCTTCATCCACTCAACCTTGATGCTCACCCACCATTCCTGCCCCGCCCCGTCTCATCTCACACCCCCCTCAATTTCCTGATCCCGTTTTTTTATCCCACCTGTGGCAGCCGCGCAGAGGTGCCCCGGCGTTGCAAGTCACACTCTTTCTCACTTCAGGGGTGGTCATGGCGTCCCACGACTGCCAGGTGTGTCTGGAGCGCTACGATGACGCCGAGAGGCGGCCCCGCTGCCTCAGCTGCGGCCACACGCTGTGCAACTCATGCGTTGCCGACTGCCTCGCCCGCGGCTCACTCATGTGTCCTTTCTGCCGCATCACCCACGCCCCCCTCGTGTCCTGCGCCAATGATGTTCCTGTCAACTACACGGTGGTGAATTTGCTGCAGGACGCCTCCTTCTCGCCTGCCATTAAAAAAACAGAGGCCTTGCTGATGGAGGTTAAGAAGGAAGCCAACGAGTTCACGACAGGCCAGTTAATGACATGTAACTGCTGGCTGACGAGGCTGCAAGACTTCCAGCAGCGCCTGAACGAGCAGTGCAGCGTCCAGCGGGTGCACGTGCAGGGCCTCAGGTCGCTGGTGGAGCGCCATGAGGGCCTCCTGAGGGACATGACCGGCAAGGCGGAGCAGGCCGCCGTCACTATCGCCGAAGGTAAAGAAATCAGATCGAAGTTGGAAGCAGCCCAAACCAAGGTGAACGTCGCCACGAACCTGCTGGAGGTGACTGCGGCGCACGAGGAGGACCGCCACTTCAGGACCACCGTGACGGAGTGGGAGGGCGTTGTTCACCAGCTGGCGCAGTCCCAGGTGGTGGCTGCGGCCAGGGAGGTGAGTGGCTGGGCCGCGGCAGAGGGCGGCTGACATATGCAAGGACCATTGCCTTGCCTCTTGAGAATGTAGTAGTTCTATTTGACACATCAGACCCTCATAGGGTAACGTGATTCAATAAGTGTTTGATAGGGATATTCTCAACAGGCTATACAATGGACAGAAAAACGGCAGATAAATTTAATATCAGCAAGTGTAGCATACTTAATGCAGGAAAAACAATCTTTGCAATAACTACATCTAAAATTTGCATCAGTTTAGGCAGATCAGATAGCGAGAGGAAACCTTTGATTTCTTATAAGCTTAGATCCTCGACCCAGGAACCAGCGCCTCACTGCTAGGAATCAAATCAAACAGGGTTTAGGGCTGAGTTACGAGAAGTGCGAGTATAAAAAAAAATATTGAGGCTATCCTAAAACTATGTTTAATATTTGTCAAGTCGCATCTAGATTGTGATGTACAATTATAGTCTCTGCATCATAGAAGAATCTCTTGAAGTAGTTCATGAAATAATTAATGGTTGGTATAAGACAGGCGGTTCAGGGGTTAAGGCAATCACCGCAGGATCGGTTGAACATCTCAGATTGCACTCCTTATGAAAGTTGACCTGATCAAGGTTTTGAATATTTAAAAGGGTTCATTTTCTCAACATACTCAGTATAACCACATAGTAATAAAACTGAATAAAATCCTAAAATCCACTCTCTCTCTCTCTCTCTCTCTCTCTCTCTCTCTCTCTCTCTCTCTCTCTCTCTCTCTCTCTCTCTCTCTCTCTCTCTCTCTCTCTCTCTCTCTCTCTCTCTCTCCCCTCCCCCTACCTGCAGCTGGAGTTCGTGTCGGCGGCCGCCCTGCAGGCTGTGGTGGAGCGCAGTATGTCGGCCGTCACCGCCGCCGTCACGCCCACCAAGGCCACACAGCCGCCGCACCAGGTGAGGCTCCGGGGCTGACCACCACCTCCTGGAAGCCAGTGATAATGAACTGCAGGTTTTTTGTTTTGTTTCTCTCTCTCTCTCTCTCTCTCTCTCTCTCTCTCTCTCTCTCTCTCTCTCTCTCTCTCTCTCTCTCTCTCTCTCTCTCTCTCTCTCTCTCTCTCTCTCTCTCTCTCTCTCTCTCTCTCTCTCTCTCTCTCTCTCTCTCTATATATATATATATATATATATATATATATATATATATATATATATATATATATTATGTATATATGATGTTCACATATATGAATTTATTCATAATACATGTACGAGTATGAATTAGAAAGGAGTAAAACAAGACTGGTAAATTGATAGATAGGGAGATTCCCCACACAGCCGCCGGGGGTTGGATGGTCAGTACAGCCGGTAGCGGAGCCGAGCGACGCCTCGCAGCTGGTGGTGGAGATGGTGAAGCAGGCGAGGCTGGTGGGCAGCAACGTGTGGGCGGTAACGAGCAAGAGCGGGCGGCCGCGCTGCGCCAGGGTGGGCCAGCATGGAGACAGCTTCTTCCTTTCCGCCCTGCAGGAGGGAGAGCCGCCCTTCTACTCCCACACCCTGCCGGTGAGTCTCGTGTCTGAAATACCGTGATAAATGTCAGTCCTCGGCCTGACATTCATGTCACCTATCAGTGCCTTGTGTGATCCCCGCCTATGTTGCAGTACGAGAAGGTTCGCAGTCTGGTGGACGAGGAGGCCTACCCGAGGGTGTTCCTGGAGGTGTCGTGGGCCGGACAGGTGCAGGGCAACGTGTGCATCAAGCTCAGCAACACAGCCACCAGGACGCGACACTTTTTCTACCTATGCTCAGGGGAGCTGGGCCCGTCCTACGCCAACACCTGCCTGCTGGAGGTGGAGAGCCGTGGCCAGCCAGCGGAGCGAGTGTGGGGTGGCGACTATCAGGCAAACGACGGTACCGGCGGCGCGGCTCTGCAGGGCTTCACGATGGGCGAGCTGACGGCACAGCCGGTGACGGCGGGCTTGGTGGCTGGCTTCTGCTACGGCACTGACGACCACCGTAAGCCTTCACACTTCGTTGTGTACAACAACGATTACCCGGTGACTTACGAGGAGTGTCCCATCGGCGTGGTGGACCAAGGCCTCGAGCTCTTCCGCTCTGTTGCCAAGCTTAGCAATATCCGCGACGTTACCGTCAGCGACTGCGGCCTCGTGTTGATGATGTAACGGGCTGCCTGCAACAGAGGGCTCGGGATGCCCGACAGACCACCGGGCCCAGGCACCGAAAGCCAAGGTAGGGCGGCGGCTGCTACCAGAAGCGTGCCGCGATTCCTGCACCATTCCAGGCACTGGACAGTCAACGATATCTCGAGGGCGTATTCGCCTTGTATAGATAGATTGATAGTGTTATGGGCCAGTACGAATGTACTCTGTGATAAGCCAAGCGTTGCATATTTGTGTAATTTGTGTGTGTGTGTGTGTTTTGTGTGTGTGTGTGTGTGCGTGATGTGTGTGTGTGTGTGTGTGTGTGTGTGTGTGTGTAAATTGTTTTGGTACAACCGTCAGGGAGTTATGTACATTTTAGCCTGCTAGGGTGCCACAACATACAAGGGAGCAAGCCTCTAGACCTCTCCTGCGCCCCCCCCCCCCCAAAGTCCTATCCGAAGCTCTCCCCGAGATGCACAGAGGTACGCCTTGCCCCGCCGCTGTACACCAAGACACGCAGCCTACACACATCACGGCAGCCTACGTAGTCAACACATTAGGGCACTGCTCCGGAAGGCTCAGATCGCGGAGCTCACCACCTGAGGGTGCCGTGGCGGTATTTCCTTCGCCTTGCAGCTGGCAGGTGACCCGTGACCGCCCGCACGCATCCGCCGCCCGTCTGACGTTGTTATCTCTTGGAGAACTTAGTTATTGTTTCAGCTGGTGCAACATCCAGCTGTTAGAGAGAGAGAGAGAGAGAGAGAGAGAGAGAGAGAGAGAGAGAGAGAGAGAGACTTACAATGAAGAGTATATTTACCACTATAGCTGTTAGTCATACTGTATATTCTATCAAAATAAATATACCACACGCACCCACACAGCTGTCTGGTATCCTCCCGTCCTCTTCCTCCTCCCATCCTAACCTTCTCATTACGCTTCTCATCCCCATCTTGACGCCACACAAAATTATCCAATAAATAATAATTCTACCACATGCCACGCGCCCCTTACCACTTTACACCCCCTTTCCCCTGCCCCTAGCTAGTCGCCCCCCCCCGCCCCCCTACACAGTACCCGCCTCACAGTGGTGTGGGGCACTGTGGGACGCCCGCTATGGCGCTATCACTGTGCCAACACTCATGCTTGTTCACGGACACTGCCTCTTCCCTCCCCTTCCCTACTACTAATCACAATGTTGTTCTACCACCATCACTACACTGCTCCCTCCTGTCCTTACCCCTCCATCCCACCATCACCATCACCTCAACAATGTCCACTGTCTCCACTCACTACTCACCACTACCTCCCCAATCCCTCTCCTTCCCTTTCATACACACACACACACACACACACACACACACGACGTGAACTCATAAATGCAACTATAGTGTTCACCGCCCTCAGAAGTCACAACACACTCCTTACATCCGCTAAAACACCACTGACGAAGGCTTACTCACATCCCCCTTACAACCCTTTCTACAGCGTCAGTGGGTGAGGCAGGAGCACCCATCAACTACCCGCAGCTCCTGAGTGGCTGGGTGGTGGTGGTGGTGGTGGTGCAGGGACGTCGTGATAATAAGCGCGGCCTACGTTTGTGCAACTTGCGAGGACGTGCAGGCTGTGGCAGGCTGATAGGGTAGGCAGTAGGCACGCTTGTCTTCAGCTCACTCTCACTTTACGCCTTCCTTACCCCCAACCCCACTTTCACGCCTTCATGTTGTTCTTTGTCCGTATTTCCTTGCTCCTTGCTCCTAGCCGGCCCGCAGCTGCAATATATATACACATACAGTCAAACACAGTCAGCTGGCACAACGATGGGGATCTTGCTTGCTACCAAAACATACACACACACACACACACACAGGCGGGCAGTTAACAGGCGAAGTGTTTGCTTAGAGGGTGTTAATCAATGGGGTTTACATGATTGAAGAATGTTCGTGTGTGTGTGTGTGTGTGTGTGTGTGTGTATGTATGTGGTGTGTGTGAGAGAGAGAGAGAGAGAGAGAGAGAGAGAGAGAGAGAGAGAGAGAGAGAGAGAGAGAGAGAGAGAGATACTGCACTTGTATACGCTACTTATTGCTAACACTATTTTTCTTATCCATAGCCTCTCATGCACTTTTATGTAATCATGATAACTCCTAAAGAACTTCAATATAGACAACATCCAAGGTACACACACACACACACACACACACACACACACACACACACACAGGGGTTTTCATCTGTGGTGAACATGTTCTTTGATGATCTTTTTAATAAATTTTATATAACGTTATCAGTATTACTAATAAGCAAGCGTCTTCCATGGAATCTTCGTTATAATAGCATGTGTGTTAATGTTATTCACCCACGGTCTTCACGCGAGCAGGATTCGCGATCGCCTGTTTCACCCAAAGTCGAAGAATAGTCCGTCGACTTTGGTTTCACCCACCCGGAGCGAGCATGGAGCTCATTATGACCGATCTTAGGGTAAAGCTGGGACCTCACCATTACCCCCCCTTGCTCAAGGGGGATAGTAACCGCCCGAATTTGTCAATGAAAAATCCCCGGGAGCAAGCGATCGAACCAGCTAACCATAGAATGGCGCGCCAATGCTCTATCCACAGAACCATCGTGGCGATGTGTGGGTTGTGTTTAGCAAAATATTCCTCAAAATTCCATGCACCTTCTAATCTATCAAGTCTTTCGTTTGTCACTTACTTACTAGTAGTTATATAATTAGTCTGACGTACAGTAGCATGCATGCACTGCACCACTTGCGTAAATGTCGCATCTATACTTTGTTTTTAAAAAGAAGACAAAAAATACTCTGCTGACTCATCCCTAACTATATAGAACACGCTATATTACCTTCTATTAGGAGGGAGCGTTTAAGAGCCAAGACCATCAACGCTCTTACGGGGGTGATTTTCCCTCATAAACAATACAGTTGAATACACTCATTATTGAGGTAGAAAGTAAGTGGTGGCAACAGTCTTATCTGACTCATCCCAGCAGCGACCTTGAACGCCTCCCAACCGGCCTGCCTGTGTACGATAACTTTTACTGACACGCGCCAAAGTTGGACATTAACCACATTAACCACAGGAATATCTTGAATAATGATATTACATAAATCAACCCCACGTTTACTTAATTAGAAATGCAGTAAAGGCAGGTGAAGAAAAATTTATATAAAGAAAGTGTGAAGGAAATAGATATTCAGTAAACGGAAGAGATTAGCGAGAAAGAGATGCCAATTTAAAGAGATGTTGTAATAGTTTATATTATTATATCACCTCTGCTCAGGTTGAAAGAAAGATGAGACGAGGACAATGTGATGGAGAATACACAAAAAAATAATAATGATGGGGGTACAGTTAGGAGGAAGATGAGTCACCTTCCGAATATGCTATGAAATTAAGTAGTACGGTAGGAGGAAAAGGAAGATGACAATATGATATCCTTACATAATAGGGTTGAGTCTATGTTGGTATTTATGACTGTGTACTTATCTGAGTGTTGTGTTTCACTCGTACCAGAGACTCCCGTGAGCACTGAGTAATGGTTATATTTATGTTTCTAGGAAGAGTACGTAAGTGTTGACAAATATGAGTTAGTGCACGTGAGTGTTGGTGTGTGTTGTTGTTATGGACTTTTTTGTTCTCTACCACGGAAATAACTACATCACACACACACAGAGAGAGAGAGAGAGAGAGAGAGAGAGAGAGAGAGAGAGAGAGAGAGGTAGGAGCATAAATGAGATGAGACAAGAAAAGATGCTAGACATAAAAGATATGACCAAACAACATAACAAAAAGAGTACGAGACACAGAGAGAGAGAGAAGAGAGAGAGAGAGAGAGAGAGAGGAGAGAGAGAGAGAGAGAGAGAGAGAGAGAGAGAGAGAGAGAGAGAGAGAGAGAGAGAGAGAGAGAGAGAGAGAGAGAGAGAGAGAGAGAGAGAGAGAGAGAGATGCCTTGGAGCATATTAATGAGTGATGACCAAATAAACATAGAAAAAAAGATATATGCAACACAAACACGTACATTCTATAAAGGTGCGTCCACACAAGGCATTACGTTGCGCATTACGTTGCGCATTATGATGCAGGAACTCGATTTTCGTGTTGAGTGATGCGGATAAGTAATGCGGGAGGCAAATCTAGCGCGGGGCATTTTTGCAACGTAATGCGCGCATCATATCGTCAGCTGTCGTGCCTGCCGTTTCTTTTTTACTATCAAAGGCTTATTACTATTATTTACAAGGATTTCTCTTACTATTTAAGGATCATAATTATTATTACAAGGATCTTTCTTTGTATGAGAGGCTTATATTATCATTATCTGGCTCTCTCTCTGGTACAAGTCAGCCAATGTTATGATGATTCAGCAGTAAACTCCCGCCCGCATCACGTAATGCGCAACGTAATGCCTTGTGTGGACACACCCGTTCTGCATCACTTCCCGCATCACGTAATGCGCAACGTAATGCGCAACGTAATGCCTTGTGTGGACGCACCTTAACGAAGCAAAACGGAGAATGAAGTCAGGTGATGTAAGCTTCTCTTGTGTGTGTGTGTGTGTGTGTATTCATCTAGTTGTATTTTACAGGGCCAGAGCAGTGCTCGTATGGCCCCGTCTCCATATCAACATTTTTATCATTCATCCTTAGTGCTTAGTGTTGGCCGAAGCCACCACCCCGGGAGGGGGGTCACAAACCCCCGGCTAACACTCGGTACCCATTCACTGTTGGGTGGACAGGGGCTCGGGTTTTAAGGAAACAGCCCAACTGTTTCCGCTCCACCCGGGGATCGAACCCGGGACTTCTCGGTTGTGAACCGAGCGTGCTACCCCTACACTACGGAGTACCCTGTGTGTGTGTGTGTGTGTGTGTGTGTAGTACTATTGTGTACACATTTCTTTGTAGCCATTACTCAGTGTATTCACGAGAAGTAATTTTGTACTCGTGACTCAAATTAACGTGTCTCGTGACTAAAGGGCTCTATAATAACTCGTGCTTATTTACCGCAAGCACCCTCCTCCTACCCAGCACACCACAACCCCCTCTACCCTCCACCCCGTCCACACTCCCTGTCCCCTTCCACTTTACTTTACTACTAGACTAGTACACTATATTTAACTATAGAATCTAGCACCTTTTTACACACATTCATTGGCTGAGTACAACACGAATCAGGGGATGTATATGCTATTTCATACGAGATTACTAAATTTGAAACATTGATCAAGGTCAGTCAATTATCTTAGATTGCATTCTACTTATGTGACTTTTGATAACATAACAAAGGTAACAATAATAACATTTTTAGGCTACTCACTGTAATATGGATGAAAAACTCTGACATAGCCAAATAGAAACAAAAACTATCGTCCTGGGTTTGTTATCTCAGTCTTGGGACAAATATTATTCCTTCCTTTCTTTAAAGCCCGATATACTTTATAATATCTCATTCACTTTATATATAAGGCTGCAAATTATAACATGCAGGAAACATGCACTAGTGTTTTCATATGGAGTATTAGCGGGACTATTAGGTAGCAACACTGTCCACCACTAATCTGAATGTATGTATGTAAATTGTACTCCAACAAGTTGCCCTTCTCACTCAGTCAACCCGTATTTTTTTTCTCTCTCTCTCTCTCTCTCTCTCTCTCTCTCTCTCTCTCTCTCTCTCTCTCTCCACATGCTTTTTCGTATTATCATCAAGTTCTACTCGTCCTATCTAGCATTCCACGACTTCCATCTCAGTCTCACATGCCCCTCCACATCCTGTCTCCACTACGGCCCCACTCTGCCCCCTCCACTACCCATTCACCCCCTCCATGCCCCCCCCCCCCCCACGCTGCCTCCCCCTCCCCACCGCCGCCACAGCAGCCGGGCACTCAGTTAACGAGGTATTAACATAAATGTACGCGCTGGACCTCTTAGTTTCGCCTCACTCAGCCGCTCACAAGACTTCTTCGAGGACTCGGTTAACCCCTTGAGGCCCAGAACGTTATTTCCATTGTAATTTGGCTACTATTAGACGATTTTAATTAATATAAGTAGTGTTTTATAGATGTGACCTGTTTAGTATACGGGTTCACTTGCTAATTTGATATCATAAGTTACTTTAGTGCTAAGAAAGGAAAATTTTATATAGCAATAGAAAGATCTGGGCGAGAAAGTTGAGGAATGAAGTTGACTTTTGCTATGATTATTATCATTATTTATATCATTATCATTTTAAGTATCTGTTCGTATCAATCGTATCGTTATCTTCTGAAAATGCATTTTTAGCAACGCGTTTTTTTTTCTCTTACTTTGTGTCAGACAACTTTCAAGGAAACTGAAATCTAGTTGTTATTCGGTTAACATTTCTTATCTGTTCTGAAGAAGTCAATTATTGCCCATAATATAAAGTTCCTCTTTTTTCCAAAACATTATCTCATCATCCGTGTTCATATTTGTGCGTAGGATTTGTGCTGTTTTTAAGCATATTATTTGGGTAGTTTTTGGTTATTCTATTGTATCATTATTATTATTTATGCTTTCCATGGTTGTTTAGGATGATATTAGTTTTTTCGTTCTCGTTTTATTTATGTTCGTATTTACGCGTTCGTATGTTTATTAATGATATAAGTTTATTTCTTCCCTTTTTAGGGTTACCAGCGCATTTATTAATTTTATTTATTTCCATATTTAGTTTTCCTTAATTCGTGTTATAGTTTTGATATTCGGTTTTGCTTAACTTAGGTACATATTCACACCTGCAAGTTTCCAATAATTAGCTTCTTTTAACGTTATATTTCTAATCCACAAATTTGTTTATGTTCAGCCTTTTAGTTTACTTTCCTTCATGTTACACACATATGTTTTTGCACACAAAGTTGATGCAATATTTGTGTTTGTTCATCGTTTATTTATACTTCGAGGAACGAAAACAGGAATACTGATCCACATACACACAGACACACACACATGAAGATACACAAGATGAACACACATGCACACTCATATACTCACACTCATTATGTTATGTGACTATCATTACTTTTCTTTTCTTTATCATGTGAGTGTGTTGCATCATGAATTCTTTTACCTCAATTATATATATTTTTTTACTTCACACTCTTTCTGTTTGTTTTTCATGTCTTTAAAGTAGATGATCTATTTCTGGATCAAATGTTAATTGAGTCCCGTGCGTTTGTTACGCTGTTCATGGGCTTATGTTGAAAATGAATCTTTATAGTTTAGCAATTTTCCCCTTATAACCCTATCAATTTTTTATCAATAACTTTATCTGCCAGAATCTGAAGCGCTGTTAACCCAACCCCTTCACGCCAAGATCTTTCATTTGATAATATATAAAATCATTTGTTGTTAGCCATACAATTACGAAAAGTAACTTAATATATCAATTTAGCTAGTGGACAAGGATACTAAGCTGGTCACATCTATAAAATATTGCTTATATTCATTAAAATCGTCTAATGGTATCCAAATTACAATGGAAATTACGTTCTGGGCCTCAAGGGGTTAAGATTACGATGCTGTCTCGCCTACGTCAGCACCAAAGATGGTATATAGTGTGTATTATCCTTGGTCAACACTTATATTTGAGGAAGAAACAAAGGTCAAGAAAGGAGCTTGCAAAGTGGGGAACACCGAACTCTTAGCTACTTATTCGTTACTTTATCTTAACCCCTTGAGGCCCAGAACGTAATTTCCATTGTACCTTGACTACCACAACACGATTTTAAGTGACTATAAGCAATATTTTATAGATATGACCGACCTGTTTAGTATCCTTGTCCACTAGCTAATTTGGTATATTCAGTCACTTTACGTAATTTTATGGCTAACAACAGACAATTTTATATAGCAAAGGAAAGATCTGGGTCTCAAGGGGTTTAGCTTTCGCTGTTGAAAGTACCAATGGCAAGATTCTGGAATATTAGATGAGCCTCTTATAGCTTTTCTCTTATTTTCCCTTATTACTTATTATTTCTTTTAAAGCAGCAGAATGGTGGCCTTTTACCCTAGTGGACAACAAGTCCATGACGTGTAGTATTCCTTCCTCCCCCCCTCTCTCCCTCCTCCCCCCTCTCTTATCTCCCTTCCTCCCCCCCTCTCTCTCTCTATCTCCCTTCCTCCCCCCTCTCTCTCTATCTCCCTTCCCCCCCCCTCTCTCTCTATCTCCCTTCCTCCCCCCTTTCTCTCTCTCTCTCTCTCACACACAAATCAAACACAGACAATTAGACATTTCAACTTTATTGTAAAATATTATCTAAATACTCTGGTATAAATAGATCTGACTTCTTATCATGTGAATGTATGAAAGCTAGACTAGTTATAAATAGTATATTATCATTGGATAGTAACTGAGGGTTGGTAGAGTCTCATGGCAGCGCAGCGCACACTCACAGGTGCTCAGGACGCTGCGAGAGTCTTTCCCAGCCTCATGACAAAACTTGCGGCTCCCTTCCTCACCCCCCAACACTTATTATTGTGGGGGGGATGAGGGGACGTGTGTGGTGGGGTTAGTGGAGAGAGAGAGAGAGAGAGAGAGAGGAGAGAGAGAGAGAGAGAGAGAGAGAGAGAGAGAGAGAGAGAGAGAGAGAGGAGGAGAGAGAGAGAGAGAGAGAGAGAGAGAGAGAGAGAGAGAGAGAGAGACTTCACTCTTTGTAACACGAGTTCTTACTATTCCTTATTTATATATACTTCGAAGATTTAGTTGTACGGGTCTGTGATGTCCTCGCGGCTGTGTGAGGGTGGCGGGCGAGGCTCTTCCCCGCCTCCCCTCACCAGCTCCCGTCTCTTCGTTCTTTGGTTGAGCGCTGCTATACACGGAGGTAAGTGGTGGCGGTGGTGGGTGACAACTCTTAACATTACCAAGGCGAAGTGAAGGTCTGGTTAACGTGTCATAAAAAGAAAAAAATAATCCTTACTCTAAGCAACATCAACAAGTAAACATATTCTAATGCGATAAAATTGCATGGAACTGCCTTTATGCGAGTCGATTCGTTGCATAGTATAGAAAGTGATCACTGATAACGCCATGTCAATCAATCCAGGGCGAGGAGGCCTCATCCCATCCCTGCCCCACCGTTCCTGCCGCTCGCTGACAACATCCTCCCCCGCTCGGAGCAAGGGGGGGAACGGCTTCCACGGTAAAAGTGGAGTAGAGCGCTGAGCGACGATACCAGATAGATACCAAGAGCGTCCTGGTGCTGATAAACCAATTATAGGATGAGGTGGATCCTTGAAGGCGTTGGTGGGGCGGCCACAGGTCACGCCGGCAGGACCTGTGGCTCTGTCAAGGGCGTGGCTATTTGGCAACAGGCCTGCCACTTGACGTGTGTGGATTATGAGACGGCAAGGCGGTGGGCGGTGCAGAAAGGCGGAGTGAATGTTCTTCAGAGGGACACCAGCTTGGGCGGGACAGAGTCTGGTGAGGACAGGTCCGAGGAGGAGCGTTGCTGCGTGCCACAGTTGGAGGAGGAGCCTGACGGCGCCGACATAACAGGCGTGGAGAGAGGCGTCAGACCTGTGTGCAGAGGCGTGAGTCCAGTCCCGCTGGTCACAGGGGTCAGGCCGGTGCCTCCCTCCATCATGGAATCAAAGTTTAGACCGCGCAGACCAGCGGAGGGCGTCTCGATAGACACCCCAAGGTCAGTTAAGGGCGTGCGCAGGGCGACGGGGTTCAACGTCAGGCTGGTGGGCCGCCTTGGCCGCATGTTGTTGACGGCAACGCTGGGCTGCTCCTGAACAATCATCTCCTCCTCCATGGGCTCGTCCTTCACCACAACAGCCTTCTTGACCACACGCACGGCATGATTGGGCAGTGTGACGGTGGTGGACACCGGCGCCACACTGATGGGCACGGCGGAGCTCACGGCCGGGGCGGCGGAGGTGTGCACGTGGCGGCGACACACGGCCTTGTGCGTCGCCAGCAGAAACTCCAGCTCGTCCCGCTGCTGCTGCAGAAGCTGAATCTCCGTCTGCAGCTCTACTTTCTTGTCCTCGAGGTCGTCAGTTTCATCCTGCAGCAAGTTAGTCTGGTCGAGGCGCCGCTTGCGACACCGCGCCGCAGCCATCTTGTTCCTCTCCCGACGGACACAACGGCGCTCTTGCTCTTCGTAAGTTACCTGTGGGATGGATAAAGGAACCGTTAATTAAACTAAAATAAAAGAAAACACAAAAGAACAATAACTACACACGAAACAGTAAATTTGAGGCACGAAGCGCAACACAGGAAGCATGACCAAATACTACCTACATACGGTATATGCTACGAGATGTTACGAGATGTTAGCAACATCTAAAATTCTCTGAACACATCAATGAACTTTAATCACAAGGGTTAATTAAAAACGCCACAGATTACTCAGTGACAGGGATGCGACTATATATAACCTCGCCAAAGTGATAAGTACAAGAGGCTGTCTACTCCTGTCGTGTCGTGTGAGTCAGTGGGTCGGTGTGGATGAATCACGCGGTAAACGAGGACCTGATTGACTCATCCTTCAGGGGTGGATGAGTGAATCATGTACAGAGTGATGAGTGGCCTCTCGAACCCTCTCCCCTCCCATGACATCCCCAACCCCTGGCCCTATATACATAGTAGCAGAGGAGACAAACAATGTAGGAGAAGGACTTTTGATATCGACGGAGCCACCAAGCAGTTCTCATTCCCCAAAGCCACATCCTTCGCCCTCACTCCTATCAGCACAAAGGAAGGCGCGACTCGATAAACATCCTGTCAGGCACTGAACACACCGCTCTGGACCACTTCATTTTAGCCCTCAAGGGTAGGCCGAGTCATTGCCCCGCTTCACACCATTTTATCACCCCAACAGGAGGTCACCCCCCACCCCTTCTGCAGATAAAATCAAGGGGAGTTTTCTTATCCTTCCTTCCTGCCTTTCGCACTACCTCACGCCTTCCATAACGTCACCTAAGCTATCTTCAAGCCATGTGTTAAGGTCTTATTCTAATGTCCACCTAACTTTACCTTTATTCCTTCTATAATCCCTTTATCTTCCATTCATCCCATTTATCCACGTATCCACTTCCCTACCACTACCTGAAGTCTGGTGCTCGATCCCTAATAGCTTATTTTGTCTTTGGTCCTAAGTCTTGCACCTCTAAGGAACGTTGAGTAGCTTATTGTTTTTCTATTTAATCTTGCCATGTTCTTCCCTTATACATAGCCACTGCGTTATTATGGGTCTTAATACATATCTTTGCCTTGGGTTCTTTGCCTTGCACCTCCGAGGAACGTTCAACCCCTAAAATTCTACTTCACCTGCAGTCTTTTGCTTCACCTGACTAGGAATCTCACCTTATCGTTACCTTTATTCCTTCTAAAACTCCTTTATCTTCCATACATCCCACCAGTCCACTTCCCTACCACTTAAGTCAGGTCCTCCTCAGCCCCTAAAATTCTCCTTCACCTGACTAGGAATCTCACCTTATCGCTATTGTTTGGCCTGCGTCCTCCAGTCCTCCGTTGCTGTTGTTGCTGGATCTGGGATGGCATGGTGAGGGTGGGGGCGGTGGAGTTGGCGGTGTGGGCAGCCGGGGGAGCCCTGAGGTCCACCCCGCCGGTCGAGGAGGAGGAGGTGTGGGGGATCTGCGTGAGGGTGCCGCCCCCCCAACACTTGCTGTCCACGGAGACGTACGTGTTGCCTGAAGGAGGGGAGATAAGGGTGTTTAGCATGGGGAAAGTGATCTCATGTTTTGATTAATTATTGAGAGAGAGAGAGAGAGAGAGAGAGAGAGAGAAGAGGAGAGAGAGGAGAGAAGAGAGAGAGAGGAGAGAGAGAGGAGGAGAGGAGAGAGAGAAGAGGAGAGAGAAGAAGGAAGAGAAAGAGAGAAGAGAGAGAGAGAGAGAGAGAGAGAGAGAAAAGCGATGGAAAGAGAGATAAGAAGAGAGAGAGAGAGAGAAAGAGAGAAAGAGAGAGAGGAGAGAGAAAAGAAAGAGCGGAGAGAGAGAAGAGATGAAAGGGGAGGAGAAGAGAGAGGAGAGAGAGAGAGAAAGAGAGAGAAGAGAGATGGGAAAGAAGAAGAGAGAGAGAGAGAGTGAGAGAGAGAAAAAAAAAAGCGATGGAAAGAGAGCATAAGAGATGGAAAAAAGAAGAGAGAGAGAGAGAGAGAAGGAGAGAGAGAGAGAGGAGAGAGGGAGGAGAGAGAGAAGAGACGAGAGAGAGAGGAGAGAGAGAGAGAGAGAAAAGAAGAGAAGAAGAGATAAGGATGGAAAAAGAAAGACAAGTGAGAATGAGAGAGAGAGAGAGAAAAACCGACTGAGTAGAGTGGGAGTAGAGGAGAGAGAGAGCGAGAGAGATGAGGGAGAGATGAGAGATGAGAGAGAGGAGGTGGGGTGGGGACCACGCTGTTGCGCACCGAGAGTGGGAGGACAAAACCCGACTGGTTGTGGGGTCTAGGGGTGTACCTGGAGAGATCGAGGAAGTCTCTCTAGTTACTGAGGTGGTGGAATGATGATGAGCGTGTTGACGAGATGGACGCCTTTGTGCAACCTCAGAGAGTTTAGCTATGAGATTAGAAACAAGATAATATGGATACGAAGAAAAACACTACTTATAAAGAATAGCGACTTAATAATATAATAATACTTTGATGAAAAAAATAAAACCCGCTACTTATTTTAGTAACGTAAGAATAATAACGTTTCGCGGGTATTTCATGGAACATCTAAGGATAATAGGGACTTACATCAATGAATACAACACTTAGAATACTTATCAACACAACATCTATTGACTGAGTGTATTACATGATGCAATACCTACTACTTTACGAAAAAAATCACTACTTATTTGAACAACAGAAGAATGATAACTTATTTCATGGAACACCTAAGGATAATAGGGACTTAAATGAATGAATGCAACACTTAGAACACTTATCAACACAAAAAAAAGACTTATTTGATCAACAGAAGAATGATAGCTTATTTCATGGAACACCTAAGGATAATAGACTTAAATGCAACACTTAGAACACTTAAACACAACACCTATTGAAGGAAAAGGAGTGTATTACATAATGCAACACCTACTACTTTACGTAACACTCACAGACACGCAACGCAACCCCTAGTACAGAAACACCCACAGACGCAACACACGTGGGAGGCGCAGAAGGCTACAGTTCACTCTTTCTCAACACAGGGATTAGTACGAAAATCCCGAAGTAGATCAAGTATTGCATTTCTTTGTATTACAGATCCCAAAGCTTCGAGAGAGAGAGAGAGAGAGAGAGAGAGAGAGAGAGAGAGAGAGAGAGAGAGAGAGAGAGAGAGAGAGAGAGAGAGAGAGAGAGAGAGAGAGAGAGAGAGAGAGAGAGAGAGAAAGGGCGTATCATACAGGTTTGTTATCAGTACGTTATCTCTCTTTCTATCGCTGTATCTTTGAGTGGGTTAGACGAATCCCACTACCTGATGCGCCCCCCCCGCCGGTCCTGCGCTAGCTAGGGACACCCCCCCCCCACTCCTTCCACTCTCCTCTACCCCCCTCCTCCTACATTTATCTACCCCCCCAACCCTCGCTTAACCCCCTCCCCACATTGCCTCTCACTCAACGTCCAATGCCTTTACCATACCTATAATATAATGTAATGTAATATATAGGTACTCTCTTTCCTTTTGCTATATTTGTTTCCCAATTGTCATCCGATTGAAGATCTGTATATTTTAAAATTATTATTATTAATTTTTACGTTGGAGCCTATAGCGCCTGTAGGCTACACTCTCAGAAATGAAGGGTATATTAAGGGTCGAATTGTTACATCGCACAGAGGAAGCCAGTAGTCGCCGCGCAAGGAGCTGCTGGTGGGATAACACGCCAACCCCCGTGGCAGCGGGCCATGCATGCCCCCCCACGGTTCCTCTTCCCACCTCCTTCCCCGCCGCGCAGCCCATAAGTGCTGCGCCCCCTCCCATTGTCCCTCGACTTTCACCTATGGGCATTGTCCCTCGACTTACACCTATGGGCCGCCATCAGGCGAAGGGCCCATGTCACCTGTAAACACAGGTGACAATCTACAACAACAACATTACATCGCACCATTTTTAAACCCTATGTCCAGGCTGGAGGGTAGATGCTGCCGATTATAACCTTCATCTACCCTTTTTAGACGAGAGGGTTGGATAAGGGTATATTTGCGTCCATCCGAAAGGGTATATTTGTAAGGGTAGAAAAAGGGTAGCAGTATTTCATCACTACAAACACCCTTTTTCTACCCTTTTTTTTCTAAGAGTGCATCTTCCTTAGGCAATGTTCTATTCCACATATCCCTTCTACATCTAGTAAATCCAGCCTTTCTTCTCCACTACATCACATCAAGAGTTCCCTTTCCCTCCCCCCCTACTGTTCACATTCATTGAAACATTTACTGCCTTATCTGATCTACTTTTTAACCCATAGGTAGGTTTAATAACTGTTTAAATACAAGAAAATAATAATAAATAAAAAAAAATTCTGCCCTCCCTCCTTATATTTTATCCTACCATCCTATAATCCTGCCCTCCCTCCTTATATTTTATCCTATCATCCTATAATCCTGCCCTCCCTCCTTATATTTTATCCTATCATCCTATAATCCTGCCCTCCCTCCTTATATTTTATCCTACCACCCTATAATCCTGCCCTCCCTCCTTATATTTTATCCTACCACCCTATAATCCTGCCCTCCCTCCTTATATTTTATCCTATCACCCTATAATCCTGCCCTCCCTCCTTATATTTTATCCTACCACCCTATAATCCTGCCCTCCCTCCTTATATTTTATCCTATCACCCTATAATCCTGCCCTCCCTCCTTATATTTTATCCTATCACCCTATAATCCTGCCCTCCCTCCTTATATTTTATCCTACCACCCTATAATCCTGCCCTCCCTCCTTATATTTTATCCTATCACCCTATAATCCTGCCCTCCCTTCTTATATTTTATCCTATCACCCTATAATCCTGCCCTCCCTCCTTATATTTTATCCTATCACCCTATAATCCTGCCCTCCCTCCTTATATTTTATCCTACCACCCTATAATCCTGCCCTCCCTCCTTATATTTTATCCTATCACCCTATAATCCTGCCCTCCCTCCTTATATTTTATCCTATCACCCTATAATCCTGCCCTCCCTCCTTATATTTTATCCTACCATCCTATAATCCTGCCCTCCCTCCTTATATTTTATCCTACCACCCTATAATCCTGCCCCCCTTCTTATATTTTATCCTATCACCCTATAATCCTGCCCTCCCTCCTTATATTTTATCCTACCATCCTATAATCCTGCCCTCCCTCCTTATATTTTATCCTACCATCCTATAATTCTGCCCTCCCTTCTTATATTTTATCCTATCACCCTATAATCCTGCCCTCCCTCCTTATATTTTATCCTATCACCCTATAATCCTGCCCTCCCTCCTTATATTTTATCCTACCATCCTATAATCCTGCCCTCCCTCCTTATATTTTATCCTACCACCCTATAATCCTGCCCTCCCTTCTTATATTTTATCCTATCACCCTATAATCCTGCCCTCCCTCCTTATATTTTATCCTACCATCCTATAATCCTGCCCTCCCTCCTTATATTTTATCCTACCATCCTATAATCCTGCCCTCCCTCCTTATATTTTATCCTATCATCCTATAATTCTGCCCTCCCTCCTTATATTTTATCCTATCACCTATAATCCTGCCCTCCCTCCTTATATTTTATCCTACCATCCTATAATCCTGCCCTCCCTCCTTATATTTTATCCTACATCCTATAATTCTGCCCTCCCTCCTTATATTTTATCCTATCACCCTATAATTCTGCCCTCCCTCCTTATATTTTATCCTATCATCCTATATCCTGCCCTTGACCTCCTATATTATCCACCATCCTATAACTCCGTCACCTCTTCTTTTATCCTATCACTTAATTCTGCCATGACTCCTTATATGTTATCCTATCACTATAATTTGCTCTCTTTATTTCCTATCATCCAATCTCTGACCTGCTCGATCACTCAATGAACACAGTACTTTCCTCAGTCTCTCACTTATCTTCATTATCTGTTTATATATATTATTTTTTACTGTATGCCTCGGTGAAATGAGTATTATTATTATTATTATTATTATTATTATTATTATTATTATTATTATTATTATTATTATCACCTCTATTTCCTCACCTTATTTTTTCCCTCTCATTTCTACATTCAAAATTGAACTCTTAAGGCTTGATATTTTTCCTTTACTAGTTTTTTCTTTAATTCATATCTCCCCCCCCCCCCCTCCTTGCTCCACCCCCCCCTCCTTGCTCCACCTACCCCTCCTCCTTGTTCCACCTACCCCTCCTCCTTGTTCCACCTACCCCCCCTCCTTGCTCCACCTACCCCCCCTCCTTACTCCACCTACCCCTCCTTGCTCCACCCACCCCCCCTCCTTGCTCCACCCACCCCTCCTCCTTGCTCCACCCCCCCCTCCTCTTCCACTTCTACATGAGTATTGTTATTCGTATAATTCTTGCTCGGGTCACGTGACTGGGAGCATTTACTCGAGGCACGTGAACACAGACACACAACACACACACAGTACTAGAAAGATAGAAAAAAGAAAAGAAAAACGCTCATCAATAGTGTTCCTTGTTCTCAGTGTGTGTGTGTGTGTGTGTGTGTGTGTGTGTGTGTGTGGTGTACTAGTCAGCATCACTCAGCACCTCCAGTGTAGCACATAATAAGTCCATCTAGTGCTATCTGGGAAGACATGAGTTCATACAAGGACGCACACAAGCACTCTCCAACTCACGTACACGTACACGTACACACACACACACACACACACACACACACACACTCACAACTATACTGTTTTTTTTAATGATGCGAAAAATCCTGACCCCTTGCTGCTTACTGACTGATATTTGATGCCAGGAGAAGGGACTAACTAGTTATTCTAAATTTTTTTTGTATTTTATCAGTTAACCATATTATCAGGTAAACATAGGCATCATTTTAAGCATGAGACCTTAAGATAGAATGGAATTTTCGCCTCGTAAAAAAAAGACTATAGTATCTTTAGTATCACACACACACACACAACTAGTATCTTTAATATCACACACACACACACAACTAGTATCTTTAATATCACACACACACACACAACTAGTATCTTTAATATCACACACACACACACAACTAGTATCTTTAATATCACACACACACACACAACTAGTATCTTTAATATCACACACACACACACAACTAGTATCTTTAATATCACACACACACACACACACACACTAATGACACTCCTAATGTATTTTTTTATAGAATATTTACATTAACGTGTGTATATATTCAACAGCCACAATATTTGCACAGTCGATTATCATTCATCCTATGTCAATGTTCTGTACTGCGTGGTAATGTTTGCTTAATGTTTACATAATAGATGGATGGAGTTCATATGCTTGGATAATTGATGACTTCATTTATTTACCTTTCGTTGTCTATACGTTATAAGTTACCCTCTGATGACTTCACGAAATCTTCCTTAAAACACGAAAAAACCCCATTATTGAAGCGTTACTATTTTCATCCATTTTCGTCTTTTAAATTCTGTTCCCTTCCTTTTTTGTTATAGTATCAAACATTTAAATATATAAGTAGAATAAAACCATTTACAATAGAGAGAGAGAGAGAGAGAGAGAGAGAGAGAGAGAGAGAGAGAGAGAGAGAGAGAGAGAGAGAGAGAGAGAGAGAGAGAGAGAGAAGAGAGAGAGAGAGAGAGAGAGAGAGAGAGGAGAGAGAGAGAGAGGTTAGGTTAGGTTAGGTTAGAGAGAGAGAGAGAGAGAAAAAAAAAAAAAAACTTTCACGCCCAGATCTTTCCATGGCTATATAAAATCCTGTTATTAATCATAAAATAACGAAAAGTAACTGTGTATACCAAATTAGTTAGTGTGCATGGATACTAAACAGGTCATAGCTATAAAACATTGCTTAGTCACAAAAAATCGTCTAATGGTACCCACATTACAATGGAAATTACGTACTGGGTCTCAAGGGGTTAAGGCAGTAAAGAGTACAATGACACTTTTATTAATGTTTTCCCCCTTCAATAAACAATAATCTATGTCTCTTTATCGTCTCTTTTCCTCGTTAGTAGAAGTAATACACACCTTCCACCCAACTCCTTTCATCCTTCCTTTGTTTATTAGTCACTTTTTCTTTCAGCCGTGGTGTAGGTCGGTGGTGGTGGGGGTAGTGGGGGTGATGGGGGTGTAGGCCGGTGGTGGTGGGGGTGGGTGTGGTGGTGGTGGTGGTGGGCGTGATGGTGGTAGTAGTGGGGGTGGTGGTAGTGGGGGTGATGGGGGTGGTGGTAGTGGGGGTGATGGGGGTGGTAGTAGTGGGGGTGATGGTGGTGGTAGTAGTGGGGGTGGTAGTAGAGGTGGGGTGGGTGGGAGGGGGGGTGATGGGGGGGGGGGGGGTAGTGGGGGTGATGGTGGTGGGGGTAGCGGGCGACGGGCCAGTGAAGGGAGGGGGGAAAGGGGAAAGGGGTGAGGAAGGCACTATTCCTGTCCTTGCACCCCCCCTTCACCAACCCCCAACTCCCTCCCTCCACCATGACATCATCGTCCAAACCCCAATGGTAGCGTCATCGTAGTAGTGGGGTATGGGGGGGGGGGTATATTGGGGGTGCTTGTAAGGGTGGGGACATTGGGGGGGGAGGGGTGACTATGAGGGGTATATAGCATAAAGCAGGTCACGTGACGTCACCCCCACCCATTTTTATCAGGTGGGGGTGAGGGTGGGGGGGCAGGTGACTCATTCCTCCCCCTCCTGTGGCTCCCCTCTAACCCCCTACACAATCATGGTCTCTGATAGTATTGGTTTGATTATCAAGGTGTGTTGGGTCTCTAGGAGGGGAGGAGGGGGTAGACTGGGGGAGGGGAGGAGGGGGTAGACTTGATACGTAGGTGGGGGCGTTTTGGAAATGTTATCGTGTGTTGGTGGTAGTGGTGGAATGTTGTGGGGGTAGAGTTGCTGTGGTGGGGGAAGGGAAGGATGGTGGGGGTGATGTTGTAGCAGGTGGTGGTGTAATAGTGGTGGAGGCAGGAAAGGAAGTGAGAAGGAGTAGTGGTGGTGGTGGGGGGGGGGAGGAGTGAAGGGATAAAGAAGTAAAGAGAGAGAGAGAGAGAGAGAGAGAGAGAGAGAGAGAGAGAGAGAGAGAGAGAGAGAGAGAGAGAGAGAGAGAGAGAGAGAGAGAGAGAGAGAGAGAGAGAGAGAGAGAGAGAGAGAGAGAGAGAGAGAGAATCTTTTTTTTTTTTTTTTTTCTAACTGGAAGAAACTAAATAAAAGATCATTATGGTTGGAACAAAGATACAGTACGTGAAAGTTAAACCAAAAAAGGACAAGAAAGGTAGCAGGAGGGATAAGAGGAGGAGGCTGGAAGGACTAGACTAAACTGTATTCTGAATATTGACTGCCTTAACTGTTCTACCTTTAACCCCCTTGAGACCCAGAACGTCATTTCTATTGTAATTTGGGTACCATTAGACGATTTTTAGTGAATATAATCAATATTTTATAGATATGACCTGCTTAGTATCCTTGTCCACTAACTAATTCGGTATATTAAGACTTTTTCTAATTCTATGGCTAACAACGATTGATTTTTTTTTATAGCAAAGGAAAGATCTGGGCGTGAAGGGGTAAACAAAAAAAGGGGGGATAGTGATTTGGGGTCTTTACAAATTTACTGCCTAAACTTATCTACTTTTTTAGCCATCTGTATGATTAATAACTGTTTAAAAAAGAGGATGGGGGTGGATGGACTAAACTGTAGGGAGATAGTGATGTGGGGTCTGTGGCGGGACGGGGCGGGGGGTGGGGCTATGGGGCAGGACTAGGGTACTGTACTAACATCCACAAGCAAGGCCTCTCTTTAACCCCGCCGCCGCCGCCCACCCGTTTCCGCCACACAGCCGCTGCCACGCGTGAGTCAAGGCAACGAGATTTCCTATGAAACGTGAGCCTTGGCACTCTACCCCCCCCCCCCACACACACAACACGCCTACACAACCCCCCCTCCCACAACACGCCTACACAACCCCACCTCCCACAACACGCCTACACAACCCCCCTTCCCACAACACGCCTACACAACCCCCCCCTCCCACAACACGCCTACACAAACCCCCCCTCCCACAACACGCCTACACAACCCCCCCTCCCACAACACGCCTACACAACCCCCCTCCCACAACACGCCTACACAACCCCCCCCTCCCACAACACCTCCCCCCCACAACACGCCTACACAACCCCCCCTCCCACAACACGCCTACACAACCCCCCCCTCCCACAACACGCCTACACAACCCCCCTCCCACAACACGCCTACACAACCCCCCTCCCACAACACGCCTACACGCACCCCCCCTCCCACAACACGCCTACACAACCCCCCTCCCACAACACGCCTACACAACCCCCCCTCCCACAACACGCCTACACAACCCCCCCCTCCCACAACACGCCTACACAACCCCCCCTCCCACAACACGCCTACAAAACCCCGCTCCCACAACACGCCTACAAAACCCCGCCTCCCACAACACGCCTACACAATCCTCCCTCCCACAACACGCCTACACAATCCTCCCTCCCACAACACGCCTACACAACCCCCCTCCCACAACACGCCTACACGCACCCCCCCTCCAACACAACACGCTTACTCGCCTCACACACAACCCCCCCCTTCTACAACACGCCCTACACACAACACGCCTACACAATCCTCCCCACCACACGCCTACAAAATCCCCCCCTCCACAACAAGCTTACTCGCCCCCCTTCCCACAACACACCTACACGTCCTCTCCTCTCTCTCTCTCTCTCAAGTCATACTATCAATAATAATAATGATAATGATAAGTATAACGTCAATGACCGTCAACGTCACTACAATTAGTATTCTTGTCTCGTTTACACACACACACACACACACCAGGGTCATATTATCATTGCATAAGAGGATAAGAATAGGTACTTTGGCACACACACACGAGAGAGAGAGAGAGAGAGAGAGAGAGAGAGAGAGAGAGAGAGAGAGAGAGAGAGAGAGAGAGAGAGAGAGAGAGAGAGAGAGAGAGAGAGAGAGAAACAAGGACCTCCACCTCATCATTCCCTTCCGTCAAGCCTTAATTTCGACCATAGATGTAAGAGAGAGAGAGAGAGAGAGAGAGAGAGAGAGAGAGAAGAGAGAGAGAGAGAGAGAGAGAGAGAGAGACGAGAGAGAGAGAGAGAGAGAGAGAGAGAGAGAGAGAGAGAGAGAGAAAAAAAAAGGACCTCCACCTCATCATTCCCTTCGTCCCACCCATCACTTCGTCCATAGATGTAAACAGTAAACACTCGTGTACTGCCGCATATCAACACATTCCTTCCTTATCGCTAATCCCTTTTGCGCGGGAGTGTCAGTGTTTACGATTTCGCAAGCCAAGTGGCCAACCAGTTCGACTTTGAAACTTCCTGTTGTAGATAGCGACGATAATGTATAGTGGCGATGGTGGTAGTGGTGGTGGTGGTGTTAGCCTTACACATGATGGTGGTGGTGACAGGTGTAAAGTAGTAATAGTAGTGTAATAAGTAATAAATAGTAGTAATAAGTAGATAGTGATGATAGTAGTGGTGGTGGTGACAGGTGTAAAGTAGTAATAGTAGTGTAATAAGTAATAAATAGTAGTAATAAACAGATCGTGATGATAGTAGTGGTGGTGGTGACAGGTGTAAAGTAGTAATAGTAGTGTAATAAGTAATAAAATAGTGGGTAAGTAAATAAAAGTCGTGATGATAGTATAAGGTAGGTGTGGTGGTGACAGGTGTAAAGTAGTAATAGTGGCGTTGAAATAACCAGATAGTGATGATGGTAGTGGTGGTGGTAGCATTACATTATGGCGATGGTGGTGACAGGAGTAAAGTAGTAATAGTGGTGTTGACATAAGTCGAAAATGATGATAGTGGATGTGGTATTAACACTTTCACGCCCAGATCTTTCCATTAATATATAAAATTGTCTGTTGTTAGCCATAAAATTACGAAAAGTGACTTGATATACCAATTTAGCTAGTGGACAAGGATACTAAACAGGTCATATCTATTCAATATTGCTTATACTCATTTAAATCGTCTATTGGCCTATCTAAATTACAACGTTCTGGGCCTCAAGGGGTTCATCTATTGGCCTATCTAAATTACAACGTTCTGGGCCTCAAGGGGTTCATCTATTGGCCTATCTAAATTACAACGTTCTGGGCCTCAAGGGGTTCATCTATTGGCCTATCTAAATTACAACGTTCTGGGCCTCAAGGGGTTCATCTATTGGCCTATCTAAATTCAACGTTCTGGGCCTCAAGGGGTTCATCTATTGGCCTATCTAAATTACAACGTTCTGGGCCTCAAGGGGTTCATCTATTGGCCTATCTAAATTACAACGTTCTGGGCCTCAAGGGGTTCATCTATTGGCCTATCTAAATTACAACGTTCTGGGCCTCAAGGGGTTCATCTATTGGCCTATCTAAATTACAACGTTCTGGGCCTCAAGGGGTTCATCTATTGGCCTATCTAAATTACAACGTTCTGGGCCTCAAGGGGTTCAAAAAGAAAGAGAAGAACAATAGAACAGCGTGGAATATTATCACAACTACCAACTTGTTATGGAAGATGTTTTGGTTGAGGGGATAAGGCGAGTGTTTCCTCCGCTTGAAACAAAGGCTGGTGTTGGGGGGTTGGGGTAGGGGAGGGACAAAGGTTGGGGGTCGCCTGATAGCTGCTGCTGTAATAACAACAACCACCACCACCACATAACTTCTCACAACCGACAACCACCACATAACTTCTCACAACCGACAACCACCACCACCACATAACTTCTCACAACCGACAACCACCACCACCACCACATAACTTCTCACAACCGACAACCACCACCACCACATAACTTCTCACAACCGACAACCACCACCACCACATAACTTCTCACAACCGACAACCACCACCACATAACTTCTCACAACCACCACCACATAACTTTTCACAACCGACAACCACCACCACCACATAACTTCTCACAACCGACAACACCACCACCACATAACTTCTCACAACCACCACCACCACCACATAACTTCTCACAACCGACAACCACCATCACCACATAACTTCTCACAACCGACAACCACCACCACCACCACATAACTTCTCACAACCACCACCACCACCACATAACTTCTCACAACCACCACCACCACCACATAACTTCTCACAACCACCACCACATAACTTCTCACAACCACCACCACCACCACATAACTTCTCACAACCGACAACCACCACCACCACATAACTTCTCACAACCGACAACCACTACCACCACATAACTTCTCACAACCGACAACAACCACCACCACCACCACATAACTTCTCACAACCGACAACCACCACCACCACCACCACATAACTTCTCACAACCGACAACCACCACCACCACCACCACATAACTTCTCACAACCGACAACAACCACCACCACCACCACATAACTTCTCACAACCGACAACAACCACCACCACCACCACATAACTTCTCACAACCGACAACAACCACCACCACCACCACATAACTTCTCACAACCGACAACAACCACCACCACCACCACATAACTTTTCACAACCGACAACCACCACACAATTTTCCTTCTTTTCCGTGTTTAATTAATTCCTTTCCCAGTTTTGTTTATCATAATCTTATTTTTTCTCATCCACTCTTCCTCCTTTCCGATTCTCACTCCTATTTCTCTTATCGCTCTACCTCCACTTTTTTGTTATACTGTGGTTTTTAAACGTTATAAGTTTGTTAAGAGTGAGTTGCGAGTGAGTCACAGTTTGATGATTCTCTCTCTCTCTCTCTCTCTCTCTCTCTCTCTCTCTCTCTCTCTCTCAAGTTACAGATTGCACTACACTATTTACATCCCGATAATTTGAAATGCGGACAGGCACTTATTAATATCAGGAAACTATTGATGGAAAGGTTAAAGGCGAGAGAGAGAGAGAGAGAGAGAGAGAGAGAGAGAGAGAGAGAGAGAGAGAGAGAAGAGAGAGAGAGAGAGAGAGAGAGAGAGAGAGAGAGAGAGAGAGAGAGAGAGAGAGAGATTACATTGAACGCAATACGAAAGCTTCAAATCTTAATCATAGTTAAAGTCCAAAGCATGAAAATTTGACTATTAATGAAATTCACACAACCTTAATTAAAACACACACACAATATATATAGTGACTCGAGAAATTGCGCAAAATAATGACATTCGCTTCTGGCAAAGTTCTTATTGTTTATCAAGCGGGTTGAAAGGCTTCTTAGCAACAGGGTGGAGGTGGAGGTGTGGGTGGGGGTGGGGGGCGTTGCTGAGTCAGGAAAGCTTCCACCCCTCCACCCACCCACCCACCCACTATCCTGTTTCATTTCAGGTAGGCTAGGGAGCGCCCATACCTGTCCTAAATCACACAGGTAAGGGCAGACGAGCACCGGTAAGACACACACGTAGAGGCGTAGAGTAAGGGGCGATCTGATAGAAGTTTTTAAGTGGATAAAGGGATATAATATAGGCGATGTAGGAAAAGTTCTTAAGGTTAGTAAGCAGGGTAGAACGAAAAGTAACGGATTCAAGCTGGAAAAGCGTAAATTTAAAAAGGAAATTGGGAGAAACTGGTTCACAAATAGGGTGGCGAATGATTGGAATGGACTAAGTCGTCAGGTGGTCAATGCAGAGCTTGGAGGAAGTATGCCCATACTACCTCCATGATGCAGAGTCTATTGGGGTCTTTAAAAGGAGTCTGGATAAATTCATGGATGGGGAAGAGAGGTGGATATAGGTTGAGTTAGAACAGGAACTACCTCGTGTAAGTCTCACGGCCTCTTGTAGCTTCCTTACTTTCTTATGTTCACACACATACACACACACACACACACACACACCGGGTGTTAGCCGGGGTTTATGACCTGCTCTCCGGGGTGGTGGCTTCGGCCAACACAAAGCACTAAGGAATAAGGATGAATGATAAAAATGTTGATATGGAGACGGGGCCACACGAGCATTGCTCTGGCCCTGTAAAATACAACTAGATGAATACACACACACAGTCCTTCCGTAAAAAAAGCACAGGTCCACGTTCAATCAAAGTGTTGTTCCATGAGATAATAAATCATATTTTTTTTCTTACGTTCAAGAAACTCAAACGTGATGATGTTGAGGAAGGTTTCATCATTTCATAAGTGAAATGATGTATAAAAAGAAAAAAAAAAGAAAAAAAAAAGGGAGTCATGAGTTTAGGAAAATTTGCAGAAAAGGATTTTGTTGAGCTCACGAAACGCTGAGAAAAAAAAAAGAGAGAGAGAGAGAGAGAGACCTTCGCCAATCATTATGGTAATATCAAGGAGGAAAACAGTATTACACAAGGACGATTGCGCAACTTTCACGACGGAAATCTTCAAAATCAAAACACCCTTGTGATATCAACCAATCGTGACAAAAACCGCATGATTCTAATTTCTGTCATCTCCTACGGAAAAGCAACAGCGCAAAGATCGAATATATTCCTATCAATGTTACTCGTAAATTTGCTATTCAAGAGTAAATCCTGAAGGTGCTGTATGTATAGGGCGGTGGAGGTGATCGCTACTGAAGGAGGCAGTAGGGTGATCGTGAAAATTCGTGATCCAAGTAAGAACACACGTGGGTCAACATGAGTGATCGGTGTGTTAATAAGCCAGGAAGGGGAGAGATTGAGGCGCATGTGACGAACTGCTCAGGAACGACATGTGTGTGTGTCAAGAAAATCGCATCACAAGACACGTAATGACAAGTAACATTGATAAAAGTTTTTGATCTCTCGTAGTAACATCTTGAAGACCCCGTTTAGTACCTGTTGCTGCTGCTGCTGCTGTTGTTGTTGGTGGTGGTGTTGGTGTTGTTGTTGCAGCTGCTGAAACTGAGGGTGCTGCAAATTCTGGTGGTAATGGTATGGAGGCTGATGTGGTGGTGGTGGTGGTGGTGCTGGTGGTTGTTGTTGTTGGTGTTGTGACTGTTGGTGGTACAGGTGTTGCTGGTAGTGGCGTAGGTCCTGCGATGTGCTAGGGTAAGGCGTATGCCAAGAATTCATCTTCGGACATTATTGTAGTTAATAAATCCACGTATTGCGATGAAGAACACGAGTGTGAATGCGAGTGTAATCAGCGAATGCGGTTCACTGTTGATCGCGAGGTATCACTTCACTCTGGGTTGCGAGCGGGCACTGCGAGGCGAGGGCGTGGGAGGCGGGTGACACGCTAGGCACTTCAGGCACTGTATGTGGTGGCCTGCTGACACTCTGCGCTCCACTGCCACACTGCCTCGCCACCAACCTTCCCGCCACCACCACCGCGCATGCGTTCACCTCCCGTTTTCTATGGTGGCGTATTTACTTGGAAGAATTTCAAAACAATTCGGGATAGTGTGTGTAATATTCCCGGAAGCCCACAGACGGGTAATGCACGCAGACTGATTCACGGGGGGCGTCCTTCTAGGAATGGTGAGTGAGACAGACTTCCTTGTACGTACAGTCACTCACACACACACACACACACACACATGCGCACCTTTTTAGCCTTATTCGGTCAAGGCTGCGATCAAAATAAAGGTGTTGCTGGCTTACCGCGTCATGGGCGTGTGGGTACAGCGGTGCGTGCAGTCATGGGCCAGCCGCTAGCCCCATAATGGGTCAACCGGGCAGTGTTACCTTAAATGTTCGCTGCTGTTCATTCACTCCCAGCCCCGCCTAGCCGACGCTGCCTCTTCCTCCCCCTTGCCCTGCCTTGCCCTGCCTGCCGTGTCCTTTCATGTCCTGGCTCCCTTCCTTCCCCACTGCCTGCCTACCGCGTCCCCCCGTGTCCTCCTTGCCGCACCTCCTACCTCGTGCTCAAGCTTTTATTGTATGCTTATATTGGTCTCCCGAACGTTTGTGTGTGTGTGTGTGTGTGTGTGTGTGTGTGTGTGTGTGTGTGTGTGTGTGTGTGTGTGTGTGTGTGTGTGTGTGTGTGTGTGTGTGTGTGTGTGTGTGTGTGTGTGTGTGTGTGAGGGAAGAGGCGTTGTGTAGGGGAGGGGGAGGTTGACTTCGTAGTTATACCAGTGTCTTTGGTTATACTATAGGGTGAGGAATTGGATGAGGGGGAAGGGAGGGGGGCAGGTACGGTCAGTAGAAAAAAAGGAACAAAAATCCTTAGTCTGACCCTGTTTAGTTCCATACCTAACTAGTCCTGTCTTAGTCTACTACTACTACGCGTCTACTAACCTGTCCTGACACCCTTTAGAAAACTCGCCCATCTCTCTCTTTCTCTTGGCCAAGGTAGACAGGAGAAAACTATCTTGTTCAGCATCTAAACTTAAGGAGATATAATTTCCGACGCAGCTTAGTATTATCTCTCTCTCTCTCTCTCTCTCTCTCTCTTTCTTTCTCTCAACCTAGCACCAAAACCATTTCAAAACAGTATGAGGTCCTCGCCAAGATTTACAACCCCACTCCCAAAACACTCCCAGCGCGGCCTGATCACCTGTGAGGACGAAATGGGAGTGAAAAAAATATAAGACTTAAGAGAGTAAAGATGCGAAAATTAAAAACGCAGTGACGCCCACAGCTGATTTCTCTTTGTGATTGTGTGTGTGTGCGCGTGTGTCATATGGAGACGAGGGGAAAAAAATAGTAGTGGGGTTTTTTCCTTGGCCTGAATGAATGGTGATGACGATAGTGGTGGTGATGTGCTGGTGGTGAGTATGAACAGGTGTAAACAGACCTAACAGTACACCTATCTCGCCCCGCCCTTTTATCCTGGTTAGCTCACCTGTAAGTTTAGCTCACAATGCCCACCCCCTCCTTCCCCCTCTCCCCCCTCCACCTACTCTCCTGGGACTGTGCTAAATATGGCCTGTTGGTCTTTTCTGCGCGCTGTGGCCTGGCGTGGCGTGGCGTGGGTACGTAGTATACACTCCTTTCTCCCGCTGCGTCAGGAGTTTGGTTTGTGGCGTGAGGGTGGCGTCAGCGCTGCCGTCATCATCTTGTTGTGGTTTTCTCGTCTATCCTCTTTTTTTTCTTAACGAGGCGAAAAATCCTGCCCCCTTGCTGCTTACTGACTGATATTTGGTGCCAGGAGAAGGGAATACTACGGTTCTTCTAAATTTCAGTTGTATTTTATCATAGTTAACCATATCATCAGGTAAACATAGGCATAATTTTAAGCATGAGACCTTAAGATAGTGGAATTTTCGCCTCGTTAAAAAAAAAGACTAGTGTGGAGGTAGTGGTTCCCAGTATGTGTCGAGGGGGGAGGGGGGGAAGGGGGAGGGAGGAAGGGGGAGGGGAGGAAGGGGAAGGGGAAGGGAGGAAGGGGGAGAGGAGGAAGGGGGTTTCATATGAGGAGCATGACGTACTGAGGAGGAAGGGGAAGGAATACCTAGGTTTCCTTTTATTTTGTTATCTTTGCTCATTCTCTTGCTACATCCTAGCTGCTCTTGCTGCTAATACTCTCTGTGATCTATCTAGTCACTGTCGCATCACCTGTTACCTTTGTTTGATTTCTTTCCCTCTTCTATCCCTTCATATCTCTCTCTTCCTTTATTTGCCTCTTCTATCCCTTCATCTCTCTCTCTTCCTTTATTTTCCTCTTCTATCCCTTCATCTCTCTCTCTTCCTTTATTTGCCTCTTCTATCCCTTCATATCTCTCTCTTCCTTTATTTGCCTCTTCTATCCCTTCATCTCTCTCTCTCTCTCTCTCTGTCCTTTTATGCCTTTAAATTCCTCCTCCTACTCCTACAACTCTCACTTCCTCCGGTATTTCTGTTTATGGTATAATCTTTGATGCTGACGCCACCTTCCTTTAACACCTTTCACGCCCAGATCTTTCCTTTGCTATAAAAAATCGTCTGTTGTGAGCCATAAAATAACGAAAAGTAACTAAATAAACCAAATTAGCTAGTCGACAAGGATACTAAGCAGGTCATAGCTATACAATATTGCTTATAGTCACTAAAAATCATCTAATGGTACCCAAATAACAATGGAAATTACGTTCTGGGCGTGAAGGGGTTAAAGGTAATACAAGTGACTAGTGACCTCGAGAACCTTTCCTGATATTCTTTCTAACATCCACATCTATATACGTTTAAGATTCCCTCTATTATAATCTGTCTACTTATTGCTCTATTTCGTTCTCCTAGCTACTACCTGCACGATGCTCTCTGATGCTCTCTCTCTCTCTCTCCTCTCTCTCTCTCTCTCTCTCTCTCTCTCTCTCAAACATTCGTAGTTTTATATTTTCTTTCAGCCATCCGGTACAAAAATCTAGCAATGGCCTCTATCTTTTTTCACTTTTCGTCTAACCATTTACGGACGTTAGAGCAAGACACAACCCTCATTGTCATCACATAATTTTCACTCGGCCTTCCACGCCTCACACTACTGCACATTTCCCTCTCACTCTCTCTCACATAACACTACATAACTATATAACATAACATAACTACCTACTACTACATAACATAACTACCTACTACTACATCACATAACTACCTACTACAACATAACTACTACTACTACTACATCACATAACTACCTACTACTACATAACATAACATAACTACCTACTACTACTACATCACATAACTACCTACTACTACATCACATAACTACCTACTACTACATAACATAACTACCTACTACTACATCACATAACTATCTACTACTACATAACATAACTACCTACTACTACATCACATAACTACCTACTACTACATAACATAACTACCTACTACTACATCACATAACTACCTACTACTACATAACATAACTACCTACTACTACATCACATAACTACCTACTACTACATCACATAACTACCTACTACTACATAACATAACTACCTACTACTACATAACATAACTACCTACTACTACATAACATAACTACCTACTACTACATAACATAACTACCTACTACTACATAACATAACTACCTACTACTACATAACATAACTACCTACTACTACATAACATAACTACCTACTACTACATAAACTACCCTACTACATACATAACATAACTATACTACACTATAACATATACTACACATACTACTACATAACATAACAAACCTACTACTACATAACATAACTACCTACTACTACATAACATAACTACTAACATACTAACAACTACACATACATACTACTACTACTACATAACATAACTACCTACTACTACATAACATAACTACCTACTACTACATAACTTTACCTACTACTAACTACATAACATAACTAACTACCACATAACATAACTACCTACTACTACATAACATAACTACCTACTACTACATAACATAACTACCTACTACATAACATAACTACCTACTACTACATAACATAACTACCTACTACTACATAACATAACTACCTACTACTACATAACTACCTAACTCCCTACTAAACATACTACTACTAATACAACATAACTACCTACTACTAACATAACTAACTACCTACTACTACATAACTAACTATCCTACTTACATAACATATACTACCACAAAACTAACTACCTACTACTACATAACACTACTACTACTACTACATAACATAACTACTACCTACTACATAACATACACCTACTACTACATAACTTACTACTAACTACATAACATAACTAACTACCACATAACATAACTACCTACTACTACATAACATAACTACCTACTACTACATAACATAACTAACTACCACATAACATAACACATCTCACTGCTATTCCTGCATCTCCCCTTCCTCTTCCAAGTTCAACATTCCTCGATGGACTTGCGTTCTTCCTTGTTACATCCTTGTTACAGTCTCCTTCACACGCGTCTCACTGTGTTGTGGTCGTAAATAATTATTGGTGACGCACACACAGTAGTTCCCCGCGCCCTTCCTTTCCTACTCACTCATTACTCGTCACCTTTCTCCCCCCCACCCCCCCCCCGGCCCTCCTTGTTCCTCTTACACAGCCCCCATACTTAGCACTCCGGCATCCATCCTCCCCGGCCACTTTCTGACGCTGGCAGGTGTTAAATTCCAACCCATTGTCACATCACGTGTAAAAATATCCCACAAACAAAGAAAGATACAGAAAGAATCAAGGCCAAGAAAAAGATATATATTCCCTTGGTCTTGGAAAGAATCATATGGACATTTTGGCGGTATGAACTTAGCCTATGATCTCTCCTAGTGCTTTGGTTAACACTTCATAGCCTTAATAACATGTATCTAACAATTCACGTATTTGTTTATCTATCATTATCATGTTTCTACTCGTTGTTGCCAAGGTGTAGTCTCTGTGCTATCTACTGCTTCTACTTCGTCAGGAAACCAGCAGTAATCTATTTCAAAACACGGTTTATCTTTAAGATCACAGAACACTCTCTTTCGATTTATATCAACCCCTTCCCGCCCAGATCTTTCCTTTGCTATAAAAAAATGTATGTTGTCGAGCCATAAAATCACGAAAAGTAACTGAATATACCAAATTAGTTAGTTGACAAGGATACTAAACAGGTCATATCTATAAAATATTGCTTATATTCACTAAAAATCGTCTAATAGTACCCAAATTACAATGGAAATTACGTTGTGGGTCTCAAGGGGTTAAATAGGTAATCGAATTATCCAGAATTGTTATATCAATATATATTACTCTTCTCTTCCTCCTCATTAAGTCTTTTATATTTTAATATTTGTGCGATACATGGCGACATGATTTCCCCCCATTCTTTATTGTCCAATGTCACTTTTTTATCAGGTTGGAGTTATTGAACACTGATTACTATGTGAATAAAAAAGTTATCTGAGGTAACGGGAACTCATATTAGAACAATGCTTCCTATGTGACAAAATTCTAGAACATAAGAAAATAAAGAAGCTACAAGAGACCGTGAGACCTACACATGGTAGTTCCTGTACTATTTTATTTTCTCTGAGGTTACGGCAACTCATAATAGAACAATGCTTCCTATGTGACAAAGTTCTCTGGGGTTACGGCAATTCATAAGTATTTCCATTAGCTACATTATGTTATACAGTACTTCCCTCCACCCTTGACAGAGAGAGAGAGAGAGAGAGAGAGAGAGAGAGAGAGAGAGAGAGAGAGAGAGAGAGAGAGAGAGAGAGAGAGAGAGAGAGAGAGAGAGAGAGAGAGAGAGAGAGAGAGAGAGAGAGAGAGAGAGAATGGAGAAAAATGTTAAATAATAAGAGAAAATTAGCCAGCAGTAAACGTCCGATGGAGAGTTAATGTCTTATTAAGTGTGTATTTACTTCGCAGTTCGCAGCAGTGCCAGCCAGCCTTGTGTCGTGTGCGCGGTGGTGCCAGCAGCTTTGTGTATCCTGCAAACCGCTGTGTCATGGTGCCAATATCACCCCCCCCACGGCTCTAGGTCAGTTTGCTCAGCCCCCTCTGCTTCCCGCTCGATCAAAGCAAGCAAGGGTCAGGGGGTGCCATGAAAAAAAGCGCCATTCAAGGTGTAGTAGCGAGTGGTAAGATGAGGAACCACGTGTAGGGGCGCTGGGGGTAGAGGTGCATTGACACGTCATGGCGTAACATAGTAGCAGGGCGCCCTTCGATGACGCAACCTTACGACATGGAGCAGACGAGCTAGAAAATGCCATGTGATCGATAATGGTCATGTGAGAAAAAATCGGGCCACCTACAACTTCATTAACCTACTTGTTCTTGCTTTAAACGCGTTAAATTTTAGTTAACATCCGCTTAGAATGTCGTAGGATGTTCGAATTAGGGATTATTTATGATTCTCGGAGCTGCCACGCCGGAGACTGTATTAGTAAGAAAGGAAAAGTGCTGTGGAATATAACAGCAGGCTGGCGCGACTGGTTATATTGATTGTGGCTGAGTGGAGTGCTGTGCTGGGGTCCAAACTGCACTCATGGCAACCCCCATCCCCTCCCCGCCTGCCTGCCACACCCTTCCCGCACCAAGCCACCCACCCACCACCACCACCTGTGTCCTCAAAACATGCCAAAACCCGCTCAAACCCTCCACAAAGATCCGTAACTACAAGGATATGACCATCAAGGTACACAGCTTTCACGTCACCAGCCAAGGATAGCAGACATAATTATTGTTTACATCAGAAACTGCAACATTTGTAAGGTTTCACAATCATGATGCAATTTACTGGGAGAAAATAACTAGCCACGCGCCCACCAGGTCAGAAGTCACAAGGATAATGATCTCCGCACCTGGTAATCACGTTTTAAAGCAAGGGGGCTTCCGTGGTATTCAATGACTAGCGGGAATTCTAGGTTTTATCATGCTAGACGAATTGTGCGGCTGGCAGGCAAGCGGAGAGTCTAGCCTGCTGTACTCTTTGTTAACTCGCTGCAGTCCACTCCCTAATTCTTATCTACCCCAAGACATCGTGATCTTTCTAACATGCCATTAATTTATCGATACTAAATGATCCCCACATAATCCTGCACAATAGGCGCGGCAAATCACTACATTCCAAAACATGTAAACACACACACAAACATGCAAGTCCACATGTGCACACGCCACACTCGGGAAAGTTCCGGGACACGCCTACACACGGACACATGAACTTATCAATAACAGTAAACACCCCGTATTAACATTAACCTTAACTTCATTACGTTAACTGATCACTAGCATGCAGTACAAAAACAACAACAAACAGGCATCAGTGTACTCACCACCAGGTTAGTGATGGTGGGGGTGTCGAGTGCTGGGACGTTAATGGTGTTGAGGAACCCGTCCCTGTCCGGGATGTTGGCCGCCACAGCTGTGATGGTTAGGCTGACACTTGGCACTACGTCGCTACTGCTACTGTTACTGCTGTCTGTGGTAAAGGTTCCTCCTCCTCCAGATATAACGGAAGCCGTAGTGTACGTCTCCGAGGATGAGATAACAGTTTTGGCTCCGGTAGTGTTATTGGTGACGGCTTTGGAGCGAGTGAACATGGTTGGCGGTGGAAGCTGTGTCTCACGCTGCGAGAATTTCCTTCGAGTCACCTGGTCTGATTCGGTGACTAACATCGGGATGAGGTGGTGGCGTCACTTCAAACGTTAGGATGAGCTCCTCCCCCTCCTACGATGACTCATACACTGCCTGGCCGCGGCTGGGGAACTCGCTCCTCTATCCCAGCCAGTTGTGCTGCCTACACCCGCACCCTTCGTTCACCGCGTGAGTTTTGTTCACCCTAGCCTTATATGTCTTCTAATAGCTCAATATTTACGTACATTTCCATTTATACTACTTGATAATATATACATTATCCTTACTCATGCAGTAGTTGCAGGTAAGAACCAAATTTTCAACGATAGCAAATAATTTTGTCGTGCGCAAAAAGTCGAAGCAATATGAAACGTTCTATGAGGGACCGCCCACTACTTGTGACGTCACAACTTCCAAAAATAGAAATCTACGTCAGCCTTCTCTGGTCATGTGCCAGTGACGTCAGCTGTGTTATTAGGCGTTATTTGTCACCTTGAAAGTTATGGCATGAAGTACGTTCTATAATCTGATGTCGAGCAGGATGGAACGTTTGTGTGTGTAAAGGGCAGCGTGTTCACGACAAACAATAAGGCACATGCCACACGTTCCACCTCTGTATGAGGCTCGTCTCGGCAACCTTCACGCTGGGACAAGTGTCCACGGCGATAAGCACAATCTCTCAATAAGTGAGCGACTTTACTTAGCCCTAAACACTGATCAGGACGCATCATTACCTCATCACAGCTAATACACTACAAAACACGACATAAACCCTCACTTCGTACTTCATAGACGATAAAGATAAAATGCAGTGAAATTCATCATCTGGTTTACATCTAGCATCAACACGCAGCATGGATGGCTGATCAGAATAATAAGGATAAGTGTAAACTGTAAATAATGTAGTAGCTGATAGTAGGAAAAGGGGTGAGGCGGATAGAGACGGGAGGGAGCTGGCTGCTGGCGATACCTGGCAACTCACCGCGGCACCACCACCACTACTACTAGGAATCACCATATTCCTCGCCACACTTTCCCGGAACAACCTGGGAACATTACCAGGATTCTGGGAACGGAAGGAAAGTAGCCCTCACCTCTCCGTTTCTTAGCAAAGGATCGTTTTTGCAATAATGCGAATGTCACGAAATAATGATGCGGATGTAGAAGCACAGTTGTCCATTTTCTCCTTTTAAATAAAATAGGAATATATTGGACTTTAAAGCGCCTGTCAATGACCTAGCAGTATAGTATTGCTTGTCTATGCAGTTGTTTCCGTGTAGTCATCATTGTAATAAACGCTACTGCTTTAAGGATCAAGCAAAATAACTGCCGAGTAGCTACAGTTGGGTGTCGCCGTGAAGGACATGGCACCGCCTGGCACCATTATCGCCACACAAGCCTCCACACGGACACTGAAATGCCTCGTGATAACTTTATTCTTTTAGATTTGGTGGTCTTAATAGGCACCATTATCGATTTAAAAAACCTGAAAAACCAGAATAGGGCACGGTCATAAAAAAGTCTGGCAGCGGTGGGATTCGAACCCACGCCTCCGAAGAGACTGGTGCCTTAAACCAGCGCCTTAGACCACTCGGCCACGCTACCTGACCTAATTCTTGTTCACCAAATAAAATTTCAATAGGGTAAATTGTCCTTTAAAGTTCCATTTTTTCAATGTGTGTGATGCCTGTGCCACGTCACGGATTTTGGCGATCCTTGCCGAACACCGCGCTCGCCTATAAAAGCTACCTCTGCCAAAAGCGGGAAAACTCCTGCAATGGTTATACAGTAGCCTACACACATTTGACGAGTATCTGGTGGGTTTTCTAATAAATACTTGAAAGAAAACCACCAGATATAAATACTACTTGTACCATATGACCTCTGACGTCTGGCATATGTCCTCCTTTTTGGCATTAAATCAATCGATCCAATAATACTTGCAATTCTATAGATCTACATTTGAATAAGTCGGTGTTGAATGAATAAGAAACTAAGACAAAGCTAGAGGATGAGGCGGAGACGCAAACCAAGTATAGCAAGTATATACGCCTCACATACATCACATTACGTAACACAACAACAAAGCCGAAGCATTGATCTTTTGTTACATATTACGTAACCTTGCTACCATAAGAAGGATAAATCAATAGGTCCTTGCCATACATTATCGAGGCTAACATTTATCAATATATCTATCATAGGCGCCATAGATTGCATTGCCATGAGAAACACAAACCACTTATAGCTACAGAGCCCCTTTCTCAGTATTACGCCATGATACGTATGAAATTTTTGAAATAGCTTCCTGTACTTCATTAGACCATTAGACGCAATTTGACACATCACTCATCCTTGCAACTTCCACCGAAAGATGCACGTACATAAACATAGTACTACCAGTTATCTACCGTCAATATATTTACTAACACTATAGTCGCCACTGCACTAATGTCGCCAGATATTACGAATTTGAATTAGCATCACTACATATTTGTATGTGCCATTAAAGACAGGTACTACATAATATATACTACTGTGCATGCCTCTTTAGTAACACATACAAGTCTGTAGTGAAGCTAAAATTCGTGATATATGGCGCCTGGCGACATAAGTGCAGTGGCGACTATAGTGTGTAGAGCAAGTTTGAAGTAAGTTTGGCTCTGCAGATCACAATGAACAGGCTAGCTGGATGGATTAATATTGGGTCATCATTATATTCGTCACATGACAGCATACTTAATTGGAGTAGTATATACGCACACATTGCATCATGTATCCCATATAGGATTTCCTTTAAAGATCACTCAGGGTCTCAGGCGTTGATAACAAAGATAAGCATTCTATAACTGAGTGTTCATCATTAGCGGGTCATCTTTGTAAATAACACTGCCTTGTTGCGTCACTCTGCGTCATCACCCTATCCACGTGAATGGCTGTAGGTACACAAGCGACAAAGAGAGAGAGAGAGAGAGAGAGAGAGAGAGAGAGAGAGAGAGAGAGAGAGAGAGAGAGAGAGAGAGAGAGAGAGAGAGAGAGAGAGAGAGAGAGAGAGTACTTCCCACTCCATATCTCTGTCATCACTAACGAGGCTAAAACTGTAGTACACAGTATGTTGCCTTGAACGGGTCACCACTATAAGCAAACTTGGCAGGGTTACCTATACTTATACGCAAAGAGGTCATCGCAAAATGGGGAATATAGCGCACACACACACACCACTATTATTATATGCTAGGTGTAATGTAACGTAAATAATCGTATCGCTCTTAACAGTTGCGTTGCAGATTGTTTTAATGACTTCGAAATTAATGGCAATTCGTATAGGAATGATCTCCCGGTGGTATAAGTGACGATTTTGGTTCACCCCTTGCAGTGTCTCCATCAAATTAAGCTGTGATCACGCAGGCAGGCAAGCAACACATGGCTTCCTATTTATTTAATTAATTTTTTTCAATTAAAAGTCGATACAATTTAATATGCACATGTGTCTGATGGTCATACATATTTTTTTCACAAGTGTGTCGATACAGTGATTACGGATAACTTTGAGGTATTGACAACTCTCCTCTTTTTGCTATAGATATATATTAATTCCTCTGCAAAACAAGTATTCTTTTGCAAAACTTAACTAGTATAAATTTTCAATATTAAATTTATTTGTACGTAAGTATAGACTCTACTCTTCATGATCACTTCACTTTCACTGTTCCCTGCTCATATAATGGTCTTGATTGATCTATATCTAAATCTATGTATTATAAATGGATAGGTGACTTCCTAAATCAATGCCATCTCAACATAACTGTGTACATCATTCATACAGAAGTATACGTTTCCAAATCAAACGTTTACGAAATTAATTTACTATGAAGATTAATGCAAAGCCCTCTAAAGCAGAATGATTATATTTCGTCACGGATTCTTGAGTTCAAAGTAAAGAAAATAAAACATCTCTCTCTAAAACTCCTCTTGTGTATCATTAAAACATAAAAGCTGAGGCTATCACAGTACATATCACTCACTAACTACTAAAGAAATACAGTTTATAAAGAACTACTACTATGCATAAAGGAAAAAGTAACTCAACAATCCAAACTATGGTATGAAAAATGACATACGCCACTGGCAAACTACTACTGTACTGTACACCAGCTAAAAACCCATTATAACCAGGAACATTACACCATTATATTACAGGAACTACCACGTGTAGGTCTAACGGCCTCTTGTAGCTTCCTTATTTTCTTATGTTCACAGTGATATCATTAATATAAGTGACATATCCACGGGTAACTTATATCATTATCATTCAGATTAAACATTATCATTTTTATCATTACCTGCACCAAGAAAATGAACACACCCAAGAATAATGAGGCAAACAACTAACTACAACGCATGATTTGTAAAGTATCATACGTACTACTATCAAAATATAAACGAAAACCTTTCTTAAAAACAATAAAAAAAAAATCTTCAGTGTCACAGTCTCTCTCTTAGCAAATTCAAGTCACTGCTTAACTCAATGGCAGACAAAATAATGTCAGACTGAGTTTCCTCCATTTCAAATAATGCCTGAAAATGTAAGCTTGGTCGAACTTTCGTAAAAACAAACTGAGAATAAAACAAAAATATATTTAGTCAAGCTACTGATCTACATAGGAGTCAGAGGACCTTAAACAACTGGGAGAGAGAGAGAGAGAGAGAGAGAGAGAGAGAGAGAGAGAGAGAGAGAGAGAGAGAGAGAGAGAGAGAGAGAGAGAGAGAGAGAGAGAGAGAGAGAGAGAGAGAGAGAGAGTCTACATATAGTGGTCTGTTGCTACTAATAACACTTAATGAGTACCTTTCCTGGCTACTATGACAGCACCAGCGCCTGCCTGACACTTTGCTTCCACATGCAGGAGGAAGTCAGTGGAGATCATGACATTGGTTGACCCATGGCAAGCGGTCGAGGTCAACGTTGCCACCACACAAGATGACCCCGACCTTCTGTGGTGGTGGGGTGACCTCCTCAAGGCAATGGAGAGCTGCATACACTGCCGCCCCTGATGCTGCCTCCACCACCATCTGGAACAGAGTATGTACATCACCATTATCCCCACCATCACCATCATTACCACTGCCACCATCACCATCATTACCACTGCCACCATCACCATCATTACCACTGCCACCATCACCATCATTACCACTGCCACCATCACCATCATTACCACTGCCACCATCAACATCATTACCACCAGGAACGTTTCTTACTTTTTGCGAACTACACGGTTGCATAGGGCACCCAAGCTCCCATCATTTGCTTTTATTTTTAGAATCTAGTCTCTTTTCCTCTTAAAGCCAGATTGAAGCATTTAAACATTAAAGGCATGCCCCCGGACCACCTTAAGAGGGCTTGGAATCCATAGTTTTACAAAATAGGGCCCCCAAACAGCATTTCACATAGGGCCCCCAAAAGGCTAGAAACGGCACTGATTACCACCATCATCATCATTACCACTGCTACCACAACCGTCAATCTTCACTGTTATTAGACTCAACATCATGACTAACATTGTTCACCATCAGAAGTATTCATTGTTCACCATCAGAAGTAGTCATTGTTCACCATCAGAAGTAGTCATTGTTCACCATCAGAAGTATTCATTGTTCACCATCAGAAGTATTCATTGTTCACCATCAAAAGTATTCATTGTTCACCATCAGAAGTATTCATTGTTCACCATCAGAAGTATTCATTGTTCACCATCAGAAGTATTCATTGTTCACCATCAGAAGTATTCATTGTTCACCATCAGAAGTATTCATTGTTCACCATCAGAAGTATTCATTGTTCACCATCAGAAGTATTCATTGTTCACCATCAGAAGTATTCATTGTTCACCATCAGAAGTATTCATTGTTCACCATCAGAAGTATTCATTCATCAATATAGTTTTTTTTACACATGAAAGGTAGACTGTCAAGTATTATGTATGAAGAAAGAATGGAGATTATGTATACATGGACGGCAAGGTCGCTGAATGAATATAGCATAGTAAGATTAGAAACAAAATAGTCCAGGTTAACTTGCACAATGGAACACAATTTTATGAACATTCTATTTAGTTCATTGATGTATTCCTGGATGTGAACAGATCTGTTTTGCTACCAAACACTCTTCTCTTCATTGCAAGTCTCTATTGTGAACTGCTGCATGAACAAGCCTAAGAACTTTAAAGATTCACCTTGACAATCTCATATGCATGTGAACTAAAAAAAAAAAATCAGTGTATTGCCTTTCATACTTTCATGTGTAGATAAAGCCCTTATTAATACAAGGAGAATTAAGTCCTTCAATTATTCTAAACCCAATCGTAACTCTTGCTATTGAGGTTGCTTCTGCTCCAAATAAACAACATAAAACAGCTTCTGCTCCAAATAAACAACATAAACAGCTTCTGCTCCAAATAAACAACATAAAACAGCTTCTGCTCCAAATAAACAACATAAAACAGCTTCTGCTCCAAATAAACAACATAAACAGCTTCTGCTCCAAATAAACAACATAAAACAGCTTCTGCTCCAAATAAACAACATAAAACAGCTTCTGCTCCAAATAAACAGCATAAAACAGCTTCTGCTCCAAATAAACAGCATAAAACAGCTTCTGCTCCAAATAAACAGCATAAAACAGCTTCTGCTCCAAATAAACAGCATAAAACAGCTTCTGCTCCAAATAAACAACATAAAACAGCTTCTGCTCCAAATAAACAACATAAAACAGCTTCTGCTCCAAATAAACAACATAAAACAGTTTCTGCTCCAAATAAACAACATAAAACAGCTTCTGCTCCAAATAAACAACATAAAACAGCTTCTGCTCCAATAAACAACATAAAACAGCTTCTGCTCCAAATAAACAACATAAAACAGCTTCTGCTCCAAATAAACAACATAAAACAGCTTCTGCTCCAATAAACAACATAAAACAGCTTCTGCTCCAAATAAACAGCATAAAACAGCTTCTGCTCCAAATAAACAACATAAAACAGCTTCTGCTCCAAATAAACAACATAAAACAGCTTCTGCTCCAAATAAACAACATAAAACAGCTTCTGCTCCAATAAACAACATAAAACAGCTTCTGCTCCAAATAAACAACATAAAACAGCTTCTGCTCCAATAAACAACATAAACAGATTGCAAGTATTACCTTCAACCGTTCAAAGGTGAGCTTCATGCCCTCAATCATCTGTTCATCAGACACGGTGAACACCTGGTGCTGGGCGAACTCACACAGGATGGGGAAGGTCAAGTCACCCACCTGGCCAGGGAAATAATGCAATGAGAAATGGTCAGATAAGTGAAGAGTTAAGTAGATGGAGGTTCAGGATTGAGGAGGTTAGTAAAGCAGACTGTGTGAAGTTCCTGAAACTATTAATTGTACTTGAAAATAGAATAAAAATAGGTATTCAAGGTTGTGAATGGCTTTAGATTTTCTTTTCTAAATACAGCAGAACAGTATATACAGAGCATTAAAATGTGTGATATTCATTATAGAGGAATTATGTTGGAACAAAATACTTATCAGCCATTTATGTATTTTTTTGTGGGCAATAATGTACTACAACATTACATATGGTACTGGTATTTTGATCCCTATAAACAAAGAGGATTTGGAGAAAATTAGTACATGAGTTTGACAATGTATATAAGAGTCAAATCGGGCTAAATGGAAAGCAGAAAATTCAAGGTAGAGTAAAGGCTGTTGAGAGAAAGAGGAAGCACCAGACTCTGTACAAGCAAATGTCATTATACAAGAAAGTGAAGTAGTACAACAAAACCCCTAAAACAGCCAACATGCTTTACCACTGTTTTTATACTAATAACAAAATCATGATTGTTATAATGGTAAATATCCAATCAATTCAAACTGGAACCAGCAGGCACTGAATTGGCCAAGACGCTTCCCTGCAGTAAGATACAGCGTGACAGAAGCAAGAAACAGACGTGCAGCAGGGCAGGGCAGTGAGGTGGAGCTTGACGTGGTGGGGGGGAGGAAGAGTGTCCCTCATGGTCCCTCTCGTTCCTGACTACTATGTGGCCAGGAGTGAGAGGCCAGGATAAGAGGGGCCACCATAACATCATAAATTGTAAGTCAAGGATACAAATTTCACAGACTGTAGTAAGGAAACACTGTATAGCTCATCACAGACCTGAGGGTTGAGAGGTGATGAGAGAAGGTGAGACAAACGGGGTGCAGTCAGTTCGTACACAAGTAGTTTCGTACACCAGTAGATTCGTACACCAAAAAGTTGTTTCGTAGTTTATATGAAATCATAGTTGTTTCGTACACTCAGCTCAGAGTTGAACTTGATTACTGGAGTTACGATTCGACACCAGGTATGTACGAAAAAACTTAAAATCAGTGTATGAAAAGACTAACAAAACCTGGGTACGAAACAACTTGTGTACGAAACTCCCTGTAACCAGACAAACATCTTTCATACCAGTGTGAGAATCTATGGTTGTGTAAATATTCTACAACCTTCTACTGAACATAAGGAGAGGAGTTAGTGAGTTGTATGAATACCACAGAAAAAAAACATACCCAGAATAAGTTTCCAGCATACTCTTGGAACAAAATCAGTCGAGTATATATGAATAAGAGCCACAAAAATAAACCATGTGTCCTTTAGTAAAGTCAAGCACAACAAGAGAACGTCAAAAAAACAGATAAAATTTGGTGAAAACAGTAAAAGCAGTTGACAAAATTCTTCTGAGAAACACTAAAAGCTTTATAAAAATGACAGGCCTATGAATTCAGATCAAATACTATTCTATGAGACACAAAGGAACCATGAAACCCCTAAATAATAAGTGAGAACAAACAAGAATGAGATAGTCTTTCCACCAGCACTAAGGCAATAGTGTGACCCTTAACACCCGCGAGGATATCACCTCATCTCACCTGCTGGATCCTAATGGAATCTGCCACTGTATCCAAGAATCTATTTGGCCCTGAATATATTTTTTCTCCTCCCTCTAGACACCTCTGAAGGTCTTTGCCCACTGGTTCAACAGCAAACACTGAAACAAACCATCTTGCACTTGCATTCTCAATTATTGTAATATGCTAACACATAATTATCAACTGAATTATTTGAAATGAAACGTTGTGTTTGATCATTCCAACACAAATAATGAATTTTGCATATATGGAGATTGTTAGTTAAAAGCTATGAAAAGTGTAATGCCACTGGCTTTATGCAAAACTGTCCCAGAGCAAAATCATTGACATCCTAGCTTGGCTGCCGTGTCGAGTATGTGTATAAGGGACTGGCGTGACAACTCCCCTCATTTAAACCACAGAATTTATGGGCATTACTCAAATGGGAGTTGCAAGGCTAAGACACATCCTCTCAGCCTAACGGAAGTAGCTGCATGGAATACCTGGGACAATTTACTGGCCAATCAGCTGCAAAACCTAGCTGAGTGCCTCTATATACTAGCTACTTGTCTCATGGAGTGCCGAGGACAAAATAATGTGATGAATATTCACTTCATTGCTAGACACCTATATTACTGATGCTTACAAAAATTTTGAGGTGCTGTTAGCTTATGATGATAAAACTTAAGACAAGTGCTGTATATTATACCTGTAGAAAACATAAACTCTGAAAAATGGCATCAATTGTATTATTGCAATTATATTGTGTATCTATCATCAAAATAAATGTCCTATGCCATAAGCAGTAATAAACATTCATCACAAAATTCATGAATTTTATGGAGACCCTAAAAAATAAAATAAACTCTATGCAATACTACATGATGCATCTATCACATTCATGTCGTTATGTGTCAGAAATCATAGCTTGCTGTATATTTAGATATTATCAACTTGACTACTCCAATGTCATTAATTTGTGCCTAATGAATTGGGTATGCTTACCACTCTACTTCAAAACATTTTTGAAATGCATGTTTTTGTTTTGTTTGTTTGTTTGTTTGTTTAGAGGATAATTCCTCAGAGCCGTAGTGATCTACCGCTGCAGCTTAGTGTTGGCCGAAGCCACCACTCCGGGAGGGGGGTCACAAACCCCCGGCTAACACCCGGTACCCATTCACTGCTGGGTGGACTGTTTCAACAAAATAATGACCAGGATGTAGAAGGAAATCAATGGAATAATTTTTTCCCCTAGAATGTGGCGACAATCTTTAAAATCAGCGAAAGAAAATAAAGAGACTGTCATAATGTCTATGCAGAATATAGCATATATTCTATCTATGCATAGCATAAGTGCTATGTCTATTTGTGTGGCCCTTTACATGGCTTGACCATTCTCCTCACTAACCATTTAGCACATCATGAACGTGGATCTCCCCCGCAGACTCGGCAGTGGAAATGGGATTGAAATGATGGGCATGAAGATGTTCATAAAAAACACCTGAGCAGAGTTTGTAACACCAAGGTTGACACAGCAACAAACAAAGACAGAACTAATGTATTTCCCGGAAAGGTGAAAAAATTGCAGTGACAAAATCTCAGAAAAATCAACACTGGGAAGAGTGGGCGGCATGTGACATCACTAGACATTCCTGCACACACAAAAAATGAAAGTTACATTTTCATCCTTGATACCAAAACCAGAAACATTTCAATCAACGCTTAACCCCTTGAGACCCAGAACGTAATTTCCATTGTAATTTGGCTACCATTAGATGAGTTTTAGTGAATATAAGCAATGTTTTATAGATATGACCTGTTAAGTATCCTTGTCGACTAACTAATTTGGTATATTTAGTTACTTTTCGTAATTTTATGGCTAACAACAGACGATTTTATATAGCAAAGGAAAGATCTGGGCGTGAAGGGGTTAACTTTGTCAAAGAAGCAAGAAGCAGGGGAACAACTCGCCAAGCAACACGAGGCTCACCTGCTGCGTCCTAATGGCATCGGCAATGGTGGTCAGGAACTGTGGGGGGTTGGGCCACAGACGCTGCCCACTTCGAAGGCTTTGCTCAAGTAGCTTTCCAGTGGGCTCAACAGGAAACACTACCCACCCAAAACAAGACAAAGAACACTCACTTCACAAAAAACAGCACTTTCTCAACACAACAGCTATCCAACAAGAGTGCTGACTGGTGAAATACCCAGCGATGCACGACCCAAGACACACATGTGAGAGAAGGAGCTAAAGCAGTATACAATCAACTCTGGCTTTCGCTATGGAACGGGGTGAACAATCTGGATGTGATCCGTCGACACTCCGAGTTCAGTTTAAGGAGTAGGATGGAGCTCTCTACGAACTCCATCATCACCTCTGTCAGGCAGAGCTCGGCCTATGTATGTGGACCTATACAACAGCGGTGGCTGGGTCTGCTGTTTGTGCAGAGTGGGGTAGCACAGGTGTCCATGTATGCTTTTCTATGTACTTTGATACTATGTCCCCTAATGTGCCTGTACTTGGTTCCTGTTTTTTGTTTTTGCTCTAGTACTTAAGTTTACTCTTTGGCCTGTTCTTATCGCTTTGTTTTTTGTATGTATGCCTCCGGGCGAGAATAAAATTATTATTATTATTATTATTATTATTATTATTAAGTTCAAAAGAAGACATGTGTAATAGTGGGCTCTACTAAGAGTAGAAAATCTGGTTGATAATGATGATGATAATAATAAAAAAAACCACCATAGGATACAGTATCAGCATGAAGACACAACAATTCCTCTAAAAATTCTGAAGCTTTTCTTAGTTATTTTTTTGGCATTCCTCACCTTAGGCAAGTTGACTGTGTTTTAAAGTAAATATAGATTTCTACTACTAATTCTTGCATGCACATCTCATCTGCTCCTCTCGGACAGTGGTATTGATACTCCATCTGACTTATTTTTTATGCCTCATGAAACATTGACATGGATATTTTGTGCTATATTTCTTTAGCCTGTTTTATTATGAACTCCTATTTATTATTATTCTGTTTCTTCTGTAAGGGAACGGGGCCTCAGATTCTTACACAATGAGAATAGAAAATCCCTCACCTCAAAGATGATAGGGCGCTACACTGGGAAAAGAAATAAAAAAAGTTTAGCTACATGACTAAGTATCAATTTGGGGAGGCGGTAGCGGAGTGGTTAGCGTCTCCGACTGGCGTTCTCGGTGACCCGAGTTCGAACCCCGAAGAAAACCAAAACCTTTCTGCACCGTCGAGTGGCCTAAGAACACCCACGTGCCCTGCCCATCAACTCTACCTTCGACTGCGAGTGCATCGGAGGACACAGGGGGGCGGCATGAGCCTCTAATCACAGGCGTCACTATAAGAATCCTGCCTGCGCCACCACGGGCAAGGACCAACCATCCGAACCCTCAAGTGAACGTCCAGAGCCTACCATCCGAGCCCTGGGTCACCACTGCCTACAGGTGCTATAGGCACAAATGTAAAAAAATAAATAAAAAATAAATAAATAAATTAAGGAGGATTTTAATGTGTCTTCCTTTAATATTTATTGAAAACTTTGATGTCCTGTGACTTAGTCTATCATATCACCAATACTGTACTATGGAACCCAGCCTTCTTGACTAACTATAGTACTGTATGAAAAATAGGTTATGGTAATGATGATTATACAAACACTGAATTATAACAACAGCAATATTCCTCATTTTAAGTAAATATGTGTTGGAACTTGAAAAGACCTCAAGATCATAAGCATTCATTATCAGTTCATGTTATAGTCGGTGCACGCTAAGTTGGTGAAATGGGGCCCCCTCACTCCCCACTTTCTGAACGCACAGGATTGGCTGAGGTGTTGAGTGTTGGGGCTTTAGGGCGGAACTTGGAGTTAGGCATTCTCACCCAACACCTCAGCCAATCCTGTGCGTTCGGAAGGAGGGAGTGAAGGGGCTCAATTTTCGCCAACTTAACATGCGGGGAGTATAGTCTTGATATCTCCTGTCCTGCAGTCAATGGGAGGGGGAGTGACCTACCTCTACAGGCCGGCTGCAGTGCCCGGGCTGTGACGGCAATCCCCGACGTCATTCCTCCACCGCTGATGGGCACCAGGATGGCGTCTAAGTCTGGACCTGACATCATAAGAACATAAGAACATAAGAAAATAAGGAAGCTACAGAGGCCGCGAGACCTACATGTGGTAATTCCTGTTACTTAACACTACCTACATCCACTTTTCATCCTCATCCATGAATTTATCTAGCCTCCTTTGCCTGAATCATGTGTGAAATGTGAGACATCATTATGAGCTACAACTTTAGGATTTTATAAGTTTAATAAAGAAAATGATGATGGAATTCTTTATCATGTAAATATGCATGAACAATAGCAAATAATTCTTAAGGTTCTGTAATGAAAACTATGAACAAGATGTGACCCACAGACAATGTGGGCTAACACTTATTAAACCCAATATTTCTTTTGTCTGGTGGCTAGCAACTGCCTCTTTGGATACACTTTATTTATGTCCCAAATATATGGCTATACGTATCTGTTCACACTCAATTTTTCTATTTTCTAATGCTAAAATGATCTAAATTTATTATCATTATTCCAATTTTTTTCCAATTGAATGTCTGGGCCAGGCTAATTCCCTCTGCTCAGCATTTTGTGTAATAATCTACAATCTATTTATCTACTTATTATCTATTTACATGTATGTACATATTATACACATTCCCTCTCGGTGGGAAAGGCATCCAGGCAGCTCATAAAGACTCACCTGCTCCAACAGCTCGAGGGCGATGGTTCCCTGGCCCGCCATGACACGGTAGTCGTCATACGGGTGAATGATGGTTCGCCCGTCTTGGAGGCAATTGCAGCACATGTTTCCTTGCTACAACATGAGACGATGCTTCTATATCTTTCTTGCTGCCACACATGAGGGAAATTTAAATGGTTTTCCCTGCTACAAGAAAAGATCAAACCTAGGTTAATGCTAATGACCAAACTATCAGGCAAAATCAATACATGCATGTATATACCTTGCTGCCTCACAACACAAATGATAGATTGAAAACCTTTTTGATAAATAACTAAGCTAACCGCAAAACAACACCATAAAAAGACCAGATGAAGAGACAAAAATCCAATAGGCCTCACATACATACACAAAAAAACATAATATATAAGAACATAGGAATCAGTAACTTTGTACGTATATTATTCCATGAAGGGGTTGAGTGTAATAAAATACAGTATCTAATGCATGGATATGAAATATAAAATAATTATAAGTTAATGCAAGAATGACTTGAACAATAATGCTTCGTAGTGGTCATTCTTATTATGCCATATTGAAACAATTTCCAGAGAGGAAGGACTGGCCACTAACCGTGATTGAGGTGAAGGTTCACAGAAACCAGCTCAGCCCCGTACTCCTGTATGGCACAGCACTTGACCTTGGGGGTATCTCTGGGCACCACCACGCTACACGGCAGCCCAGCACACTCTGCCCCACACCACATACTATGTAACATAACTGTTTCCCTACCATATGCACTCCCACTAGTTTGAATCATAACATTCATATGATGGCAAAAAATCACTTGCAGCTAGTTTTAGACTTGAAGTTACATATACTGCACTATACATTATGTAAGAAAGTACGAGAAAGCTGTGCCACTTACTAGCAGCATATGCCACTGCCTGGCCATGGTTCCCTGTGCTGTGAGTCACCACACCAGGGCTGCTAGGGTTCCTCTCCTTCTCAATGAACACCTTGGGGTGAGAACATGAAGCCATCATTAGTGATCACTATTCACTACAACAATGGTTTGGTCACCTTGCACACTCCCTGTCACATGATGGCAGCTCACTCAGCTCAAGTCATTGTGTATGTTTAATCAGTTTTCTCCTTTCTAAGGCCTCTTAAGACCTCATTCCACCCCATTTTCAGTCAGCCTACTAGCATTCTACCATCCAATGTTTAAAGCTTTTTACCCAGTTATCCCCCCCCCTCTCTGTGTGTGTGTGTGTGTGTGACAAAAACACAACAATAAGCAAGTCGTCACCACATCTCATATTTTGTGCCACTTCTCAAAAGTACCTCTGCGATGTACCCTTTGCAGACCCACTATCCACTATCATGCCGTTTTCAGCATAATTCTTGGTTCCTACCACTATCTCCATCTGTGACCTGAGTTTCACTACCATAGAGCAGGGATTCCAGACCAGTGCCTACCAGTGCCTGGCTGTAGGGTGTTCATCACTGGGCTGTGAAAATGATCTTGAGAATGTGAAGAAACCTTGAGCGGCTAATCATGTCATTTTGGTATATAAAGTAATTGAGTTCCTTGATCATGTCAACATGATCATAATGCATTTTTAATGATAATTCAATTTACAATGTCAATATTACACTGCTACACTACCAAATGTGCATTTCAACATGGCCCATGAATACAGGAACTATCACGTGTAGGTCTCACGGCCTCTTGTAGCTTCCTTATGTTCTTATGTTCATGAATCTGTTATTAATACCTGCCACTCCCTGAAATGATGACCTACACAGCCCGGTTGCGATGAAGGAAGTTTGGGAGCCCTGCCATTGAGCTTCACATTGTTCACACAAGAAGAGCAACAGTTAAACTTTGAGGGCACGAGCTAAATAGGATCATGAGGTTTCAAAAACAATAATGATTTTGCTGGATTGTCATATATGAAATTAAGTTACCATATTACTCTACGCCTCTCTCTATCCGAAAGTTTAATCTTTGCCACTCAAATTTGTCTATCTCAAAATATATCATCTAAGTTTATTTCACTTTGTTACTTCACTGCCCACTTGTCGCACCTGGAAGCAAGATAATGAAGAAATTACCTGAAAAAAAGTATGTTTATACCACATAAATTGAGCCCATCAGCACATGGTTGGTGAGGCAGCAATCTAATTATTCGCCCAAAACAGCCACGCTAAAACCTGCTTGACCACGTGGCCTTGACCCAGAGTAGCTACCTAAGATATAAGTTACTTTGATAAGATCTTTCTTAGTTACTTTATAAGATCTCAGTTACTTTGGCCTTGACCAAGACCCAGCCGGGAATTTCCTTTAATATTTTCATATTTCCCGCCAACCTAAAAGCCTAATCAAAGGCTTTGTTTGAATTCTCAGCAGCCAATCAGCGTTGAGGGATCAGCTCTTCGGCCATGTTTGTTGACACGCGACACTGACCAAAATTTGATGTTTGGGAAGAAATATACGGTGAGTTTACAATCAAGATACCTTACTCTGCTTGTTCTTTATTACTCTGTACATTTTTCGAGTAATACAGAAAAACTTGATTTCTTGCCAAAATTCCAAGATTTTGCACATTTCAGGAAAATGTTCATACCTCAAATTCTCATAAAAATTTGTTCCTCGTAGTTTTTGCTTACACTACTTCCTACACTATTAATAAACACTAATTTGTGGTCAGTTTTCTGATTAGGCTATGTACTAAAATTGTGATTCGTATTTCATCTTTGTAAAACCAATGGAAGTACCATAATCTCCCAATGGCTGGGTGAAATGATCCAATTGGTCTCCCAAGTCAAAAATGCATAAAAATTACCCCCATCCCACGGTCAATTCACAAAATATGTCAAATGAAACACCTGTGATTGCCTTATCTATAGCTGCAGCCGTATCTCTGTACAATTATAAGCGGAATACGGCCGCCGTGTCTCTAGCCACGGAGAAAATGGTAGCGACCGCCGTACCCGCGGCACTGAGGGATACGGCTCCGTATCTCTGGCCACTTCGTTCTTATAAAAGGCTACATCAATATTTGTCCAGCATATGCCTGGAGTCATGGTATTGACCCGCTTTACAGACTTACCGCGTTGCACGCCCCCCTCGCCTTGAAGGATCCCGTCTTTTGTACATTCTCTGCCTTGAAGAAGAGCTGCCTGCCGGCGAGGGTGTCGAGGCAGCGCGAGGTGAGCACGGGGGTGCGGTGCAGCCAGCGGCCCGCCCTGCCCCACGCCTCACGCACCTCCCGCACCCCGAATGGAGCTGACATCGTGCTGCAGAGGGTAAGCTGAAAATCCGCACTTTAAATAAGCTCTCTGTTGTTCCTAGACGCTACTAGATGGGTGGGATCGCAATGTAAACACTTGCCGTGGCAAAGCCGCAAAGTAGATATCCCCCCCTTCCCCCCAAACGACTGATATTACAGACCACGTTGCAAAACACTGACACATGACATGTCATGATATGCAAGAATATGATGCTGATATGTACAGTGCCAGGGCAGGAACAAGGTGCATGCATATATATTGTGTAATTACCTCGAGACTCGTTACATGATGAATATTTCCAATGTAAACAAACACGAGAGATAGAGAGAGAACTTCCAAATAATCCACGGTTGCAGTTCCACCATCCAATGTCTCCGCTATCGTATGTATTTAGTATTTACGTATTGCCAACATCATTGATCATGTAATTTCCCTCCATAGACTCTGAAAATGTAGTACAAATTGCTTGTTTGAAAAGAGAAATAGGCATATTGCTTTATAATGAATATTATGAAGTCAAATAAAATTCCGTTTTCTTATGAAATATTCGGTATTTCTGGTCTTGCTAATTTAAAAACCTGCCATTGTAAACAATCTTATCACGTGTGCAATAATGAAATTATAATTTCACAGCAAAAAATGATTACATATACGTACAGATAATAGTTATCTCCTGGCCGGCTAGGCAGAGGTCGGTGTTGCCATGGTTACATCGTAGACGGGGGTCTCTCATACCCCCCCCCCAAAAAAAAATCGGGAAAATGGTTAGGTTTCCTTTATTCCAATAATGATAATAGGGTAACATATTCAATGCTTTTGCTACACAAACATGTAAAATATATGATGAACTTTTCTGTTTTTTATATATTTCTAACAAATAGATATTTGAAAAAAACGTTTGAAAAAATCTTAATGGACCCATTTACTCACACCTAAAACACGGAGTATTATAAAGCTTTGGGTGCAATATAGGCTACATATCACTGTACTCATATTCTTTTTGCTGAGAAATGCACCATAAATGAAATATATGGCCTTTTTGGGGCCAAAATATCACAACACAGCGGAACGCGCTGTGATTGGTTGTGACGTAGTAACTGCAGACTCAGATCTCGCCTGATCAGCTGATCGGCTTGTTTTGGCTCAGCAAACCGCAAATTATAGTTTTATTTTACTAACCTTACTAACTTGCATTACCCCTACTACCGCAAGATGACCAGTAATCCTCCTTCAAGTGATGTAGTAGGTATTCACTGTGTTTGTGAATATGTAAGTTGTAGTTTATAAGGAAAAAGTGGATAGACAGAGCGAAGTGGCCCGTGACACCAGACAAGTGATGACTTCTGGGATCGGCATTCCTTATAGGGAGCTAAATGAACTGCAATGACATGTAACTAGACAGATAGACGAACTCATAGGTACAGTAGAAATGGTATGGTTGTAAGGTTGTAATGTAAGAGTGACGAGGGTGTATGTTTTGCTTATGTGGGAAAAGAAAGCCATACATTTCTACCTGTCTCTATGAGTTGTCATATCTGTCTAGCTTAATGTCATTGCAGGTCATTCAGCTCCTATAAGGAATGCCGATCCGAGTCTCATTGTCAGTGTCACGGGCCCTTACTGTCTACCACCTTCCTTAAACTACAACTACATATTCACAAACACAGTGAAACCTACTACATCACTTAAAGGGATTACTGTCTCTTGCGGTAGTAGGGTAATGCAATGTGTAATTAGTAGGTAGTACATATGTACGCCGTTACAGCTGTTTTGCTCGTGTCTAAGCAGTGACTAAACATGGCGCCACTATTTAGAGTCGTAACATTTTCCTGTATTATTGCTGTATCTCAAAATATGTTCTAGAAATAATATTTGCCAATATATAGGCTTGAAGATTGAAATCAACTATCTCAAGTAAGTAAATCTGTGTAGGCTTCCATAAGAAAAAAAATCTGAATGGTTGTTTGGCTGATCCCGAAGCTTAATATGTGATGGTGGTGCTTCATGTTGTGAAAAGAGGCTGCCAAACACTGCATTCACATATAGGCTACAATCAAAGGAGAACATATATAAAATTTGAAGCTACTGGGAAAAACGTGGCTCCTAGTATTTAGAAGTCATTGAACTAGAAAATGGGACAGGGTGGGTGGGCCTCAGAGACTTACTACTATACCTCTCTACCTCGAGTCTCTACCTTGCGGCGTGCATTATATCAGGGGAGGTTGGGGAGGTACTTCAAAAATGTCAATTTGTGGTGCAGATGTGAATGGCAATATCCTGTGAAATGGTTGGAATCGCTTCAACCAGACCAACATTTAGGATAAAAACATAATTATACGTTTCGGGAAAAATAGGGCTAGGCTGATCGAGATAGCAAAATTACCTAACTCTGTCGGTCATTGCACGAAGTAGTTAACTGTTTGTTAATGTTTCAGTATATCAATTGTTCCATTACACATGTCCACATCAAGCTATCTATTTGTATTATAAGATGGGATCACGAAAACAATAGCTATAGCCTACCTGACTCAGAGTGGTCGAGAGGCAGTGTAGGGAAGTGGAATCGCTGTTGGGTAATTCCAGAAAGGCACACGTGGCAGCACTACCCATGAAAGGGATAACTGTGCTTCGTGTTGTTAATTGGTACCCGTTGAAAAATTTGATGGGCTTTTACTGATACAATGAATTATGTGTGTGTTAAAGACTTGTCTGGGGATGGCGACAGGACCGACAACCTTTATCGCGTAGTGATCGAGTCGCGAGCAGTAACGGGAAGGCGTCAGGCAGCTCACTTTTACACTATTTCAGTGCGCAGAATATCACAAACAAACGATGAGATTTCAACCAAATTTAAGTGGTCCATGGTGTTTTCCAATTGCTGGAAAACACTTCCGTCATAGAATGCATTCTTGCCCGTAAGAATGTTTATCAGAAGCTCCCAGAGCTGCTTTTCGTCAGTCTGGATCATTTCAATTCCTGTGTTTCGTTTAGCATTACCAAAATCGATCAGCCAGACGCAGGCGTTGGAAATGCCGTGGCGATTCACGATAACGTTGCAGCCGTGCAGGTCCCCGTGCGTGACGCCCCGCACGTGCATGTGGGACAGGATGGTGCACAGCTTCTGCACGGCTGTCAAGCACGCCCGCACCTCACCACTTCGCCGCAACTCCCAAAGAGTGACTCCTGAACATCTACTCATGACAAGAGCATGGGGCGGGGAGTCCGTGATCCCGTACAGCCTGGGCACCCCCTCCACGCCCTCCAGCGCCTGCAGCACCCGGGCCTCCTCCAGCGGGACGGTCTTTTCTGCCAGAGGCTTTGGGATGAATTTTTTCAAGGCCACTGGCATCTTCTCACCATCGGGGGACGTGAGGGTGGCGCTGTACACGAAGGCGTTATGGCCCCGCCCTAATAGTGTGCCGTGCCGTACCTGCTGCCACTTAATCTCGGGCACGCCCCAGCCCTCCGTGGGCCCTGCTCCAGGAGACCTGCTCGAGCTCATGTTTCCTGAAATAGTTTGACTAACAGATTTATGAAATTGAAGTTCCCACTTTTGTAGAAAAGTTTGTTTATTGGCCTCTGCTTGGAAACTCCATTTGTGAAATGAGTCTTGAACAATAATGAAATTTAACATGAGATATTCAATTTCGGGTATAATGCAAAACAAATAAAAACTTGATACCATATTGTGTTTGTCAGCACTCCCTTGCTGAACGCTGAGATTGAAAAAATAATAAAGAAATCACTAATCATATATTTTTTTCTAATCTAATAATGTGTGTGCCATACACAAAATTTTAACCATCACTGTATCACAGATTAATGGCGTAAAGCGGGCATAAGTAAAGGCGTTTTCTGCGGGGATCCTGATTGCAACCGAAAAATTTTCGGTTGCTCAAATTTCGATCCCTGTTCAACCATCCAGGGAAGATGATTGGCCCGACTCGCAATCATTTGTTGTTGTTGTGACCGTTTGCAACCGAAAATTTTCCGATTGCAACCAAAAATCCCCCGCAGAAAACGCCTTAAGACTTAAGTCAGCTAAGACAAATTATCGGGTGGCTCATGACGGGAGAGACCAGGGAGGCGGCGGCACACCAGTCAACTGACAACTCGGTGATGTGCGTCACTTTCGAGTATTATCTAAATACATTTTTATGATTCGTGAGTTATTCAAGAGACGGAGAATTATCCCTAGTTCCATATTGGAACTTTTGAGTTTGTCACAAGGAATTCACTTTCAAGACTTATTCAGAGCAAAGTGTTGCTGCAAATTCATTCGCAGTAAGCCGAATATAACTCATGCATGGTATCTAACTTTTACGAGCATAATACTCTGACCCAAACTATGGAGCACTTCAAGGCGTGGAAAGTGATGTGGGAAATAAGGTTTTGAAGGCGTATCAGCGCCAGACATGCACTTGCGTCACTCTCAGGGTAAGAAGACCCACTGCGTTGGACTCGGTGTATACTTTTCGGCTAAAACCTGATGACATCGAATAATATATAAGTCTTCTGAACTTATCATCTATAACATATAACTACATATACATCAAAAGAGATACAAATTGATCCAAGCCGTCCGTAATGGTTGCAACAATGCATCATATATGACATAGACAGGAATTACAGTACAAATGCAACTCATCAAAATGATTATACAGTATACTCCTTACGTGTCACGGGTCTGTCAGATGTTGATGGAAATCACAGGTCGAGATAGATAGATGCGTATTTTGTGTGGCCGCAGCGACGGAACAGATGCTTCCTCCGTGGCTCAAAGGCATCCTCTCCAGTGGCGTACCGAGGGGGGGGGGGGGGGGGGGGGCGTGCGGCCATGGCCCCCCCCTTTGGTAAAGAATAAACTATAATAAATTATATATTTATTATATATATATATATTTATATATTGGCCCCCCCCTTTTCAATTTTCTGGGTACGCCACTGGTTGTATGCATGTAACTGTGAGGAGTATTTATAACAAAATATATTTGTCTCTGTGCAAACGCTTTTTTTTTCTCTCTTTTTTTTTTACGTGGGCAGCAAATAAGGAACGTTAGTGTAAGTAGCATAATTATGGAATTGTGTAACCGAAGTCGTGAACGTTTCCTTCTAAGGTCATAACGAACGTTCACATTCATGCCGAAATATGTGAAAATATATGAAGGAATATGAAATACGTCCACAGTTATAAAAAAATGGGAAAAAAGTGAAAAACGTATGAAGTTAAGAAAGAACTGGTTCATGCAGCTTGGGCACAAATGGAAGAGGCCTTAAGTAAAGTAAGAAAGTAAAAGAAAGTAAAGTAAGAAAAATAAAGTAAATAAGTAAGTAACATAATTCCAATGATCTGAAACTCGAGAAATGCCAGTGGTCGCTGGCAGTTTTAACTCAAAGGTTGGTCTACTGTGTTTTGGCTCCGCGACTAATATTTTTCATAAATTAATTTCGCGATAAACATTGATGCACCGCATCTGAATACCAAAAAATATAGTTCTTCTGTTGTTCTACTAATTATGTGGATGACATGCATTACGATGGAACGTTCTATAATATCAATTTAATGCAAATTACTCGCCTCGAGTAGCAAAGCTTAATATATTTTTTACATGTATATTGTGGCATGTAAAATTTGGGCGATGTTCAGACTGTTTTCTAAGACAGTACTGCTGCGTCTGGCAAACGCTTGTCAAAATACAATAAGCAATGCCTTGGAAAAACGAAGAATAAAGAATGCCGAAATCGGCTTGTTGCTGCGACAATGTAGGTTATAATTGTGGAGGCGACACGCCGCGGCGGGGAATGGTGGGGGGAGAGATTGTGGCGGGAAGATTGAATCAAAACATTACGACTTCACGCGTCGACTCATTGCACTCCAGGCTTTCTATCTGATTGATACACAATAATAACAGGAAAATATGACTGCCTAGGTATAGATAACTTCTAAACTTTCGTTATTGACTATATAATATCATAGAGTAGCATTTACCTCGCCTCCTCAACTATAACCTCCTTGGTTATTTGGTTATATACAATGTTTTACAGATTCAGGCTTCTATACAATATACATATAGAAGAAAATCGTTCTTAATATTATACTTTTGTGTTTTAAGTGCAGTGGAATAAGCCCATATTTTGTTTTCCAGTAGACCAACTTATTATCAAAAAAGTGAGTTAAAACTACCAGCGACCCCTGGCATTTTGGGTTCCAGTTCTCTCGAATTGAAGTAAATTATTTCATATCAAACCCAAGAAGAATAGTTATAACTCAATACTTTTTTTTGCCAACTATTCTATGTAACAAAAGCCTTCTTTCACAACCATGAAAACTAAAAATCTAAAAAAAAACATAATCCTCAACAAAGATAGATAAAGTAACCGTGACATTTTCAGAAAGAAGGAAAGGAAATTGGGAAGGAAAGGAAGAAATTAGCAAGTGTACGATTGGTGGAAATCAAAGAGACGAGACTTCTTTGATGAGACGAAGAGGACCCTGATTATTTCTGCCTGAGGTCACGTGAGGAGGAGGAGGAGGAAGAGGAGAAGGAGGAGGAGGAGGAGGAGGAGGAGGAGGAGGAGGAGGAGGAGGAGGAGGAGGAAATAAAAGAAGAGGCTGGAAACGTAACGAAGCTAAGAGATAAAAATTATTAAGACGACAATTTGAAAAGAAAAATTAATTAAGATATCAGTTTATAGTATAAAAAAAAAGAAAAAAAAAAAAAAGTTTGGCAAAAAGGATGAAAACTGGAGTGAAATCTTATAATTGCAAAATATGAGTAGGCCTTCTAAAAAATATAATATTCAGCTGCCTTCATTAGTAGTGTTGGGACGGCCTAACGGGTAATTAAGCCTATATTAATGACGGAAGAAAATTGTAGAAATGATGAAGAAGGAATTGGGTGATTAGAGAAATATACAGAAAAGTGGAAAATCGAAATGATGAAAATTTGTGAAATCATTGGTAAGGAAAATATGAAGAAAAAAAGTTAAGTTTAGGTTTGAAGAAAAAGTGAGAATATAAAGTTTAGAAAATAATGGAAAAAATAAATAAATATAATAATACACAAGAGAATAAAAATAAAAATATGAAAAGTAAATAAATTTGAGAATATAAAGTTTTGGTTTGAAGAAAATTAAGAATAAACCAAGACAGAAAGGAGTCAATGAAAAGAAAGTGCATCAAAAGAAAGAGGAAAAATCTGGATGAGGAAAATTAGGTTAGGTTAGGTTAGGTTAGGTTAGGTTAGGTTAGGTTAGGTTAGGTTAGGTAGTTTTTAGGTAGCTTAGGTAGTCTATAGGCTTAATAGAATCACTAACAAGGAAAACATGAAATTTTTTAAATTTTATATTTGAATATGATGTGACAAAATGAGTAATGCTTAAAAAATCAACGCAAGAATGTAAAAAAATATAGACCAGATCTTTTAGCTTTTCTTTTACTTTTCATTTACGATTTGCTTGCAACTATTCATGTTCTGCAGCTAGATGCTTCACTTGGTGCTCTCGGAGTCTAGCATACTTCAAATTTGAGTTGCAAATAATGAAATGGCAGGTCATACATTATGCCCGGTCTGGTCCTCCACGATCATCCAGGAGTGCATTGAAGCCATACGTGACATATTCGTCACTTCATTTACGCGTCTTTGGCATTGCAGAATCACACAAGCCTATGGACAAAACAAAGAAGCTGTTATCAAAACAGCACCAATCTAACTTAGACATTTGACCTTCAAAATTAAATTGATTGGTTTTTTGACCATAGGTAACGTTCCCCTCCAAAAAATACTTCAGAAAATTGGAGCCACTACTTTATGAGTGATGTTAGCAGAGAAACAAACAAACAGACACAGACGAACACATAGTATTATTCCACCTTCGGGGGTAGAGGTAATGATAATATGTGTATAATTTATAGTCAACCAATGATATTTTAAATAAAAACAGCTAAAAGTTTTAATGTTTACGGTAGGCTCAAACATTTTCCAGGCCCATTAAATTGGTGCAGATTTGAACAAGGCTCATCAATACATTCATCTATACAAAAAATGAATCGACACATTGAAGAGAGAGAGAGATTATATGAGTGAGTTAGAGCGAATGTGAAAGAGTATACCTTATATATAAGAGTATACCAGTCTTACCAGAATTACTGGAACTTGAAGTTAAGGCGAAACACAACGATGCGGGCGGGGGCTTGAGCTGTACTACGTAACTACTGCCTGCAGCGGCGCGGTCTCACCGTCTCACGTTAAACATCAGCACTCGAGTGAAAGTACACTATCAATGAAAGTCAGTATTATGAGGTTAAAGTTTATAAAATAAAAATAGTACTATTATCAAAAAGTATCCCTTCAATACTTTCGTATCCATTGCGAGGAAGTCTAACATAGTACTGCCATATATGGAACATTTCCCAGCACCCCTTAAAATTGATTTCAGCACCCCCTGGGGGTGCTAGCACCCCAGGTTAAGAAACACTGACCTAGGCCCTCAGCTGAAAACTGGGGTTGCCTGTCAGGAAGAGCATCCGGGGCGTAAAACTATTACTATTACACACACACCACACACACACACACACACACACACACACACACACACACACACACACCTTCGTATACGTTGCGTTCAGCCAATCAGGTACAAGGGGGCGTGGCCTCCTTAGTGCATTGGAACTTAGACTATAGATGGAGGTTGGAGTTAAGAAGAATAGAACCGGGAGGAGGTTGGAGTTGAGCCGCCGTCAACTCTAACCACAATAAAATGCATCCTTAATATTGCTACCCTCCCTGTTTTAACGCCACGCACTACTGATCAAGAACTCAAGGAGTCATGACCAGCGTGTCTATGGACGATCTACTCTACAGTATCCCGTGCAAACACAACATGATTCCCACAAGCAAGAGGGGCAGGGAGGAGCCCGCCGAGGAGCCCCTGTACCAGCCGCGGGTGCGGAGGCGCCGCCTCCACTACCGCGTGCCCATCGGGTGGCGCAGGCACGGCAAGAGGCCCTGCAAGAGAGAGCGGGAAGAGGAGTCCGAGGACGCCTCCCTCCCCAAGAAGGCCCGGTTGGAAGAGATGGAGAGGAGGGCGAAGGCCCGGCTGGAGGAGACGAAGAGGAAGGCGAAGGTCCGGCTGGAGGTGATGAAGAGGAGGGCGAAGGCCGAGGAGCCCCTGTACCAGCCGTGGGTGCGGAAGCGCGGCCTCCACTACCGCGTGCCAACCGGGAGGCCCAGGCCCTGCAAATGGGAGCGGGAGCAGGAGTGCGAGGACGCCTCCCTCCCCAAGAAGGCACGGCTGGAAGAGATGGAGAGGAGGGCGAAAGAGATGGAGCAGAAGAGAAAGGCGAAGGTGGAAGCCGTGCGACAGAAGATGGAGATGGAGAGGGAGGCGAGGGCCGAGGCCAAGCGCCAGGAGGAGTTAGAGAGAAGGGAGGAGGTGAGGGGGATGACGGAGGCTGAATAAGAAAGGAAGGAAGCGGCCAAGACCCGGCGGGCCCGGCGGTATGAGGAGATGAGGAAGTGTGTGGCTGAGGCCAAGGCTGAGGCCGCTGAGGCCAGGCGGAGGGAGAGGTTGTGGGAGGAGAGGAGGGCGGCCGCGGCCCAGCGCGCGTGGACCAAGAGATGGAGGGACGAGGAGTTGAGGATGATTCACATCCTGAGAGTGAAGAAGGACTTGGAAATGTCCGATGACGAGGACGAGGTGGAGAAGAAGGAGTGAAGAGACACGCAGACACACGGTGAGGACGAGAAGCAAGAAGCAGAGTGAGGCAAGTCACCGCCTGCCTCCACCACGGCAACCATTCCTTACACCATTATTATGTCTACAACAAAACACAGGTGGCGATTCTGCCGCAAACAAGGAATACTGTATATTTTGTTCACTGCATTACTTTTAAAAAAACTTTCATACATCTATATATATATATATATATACTATTCTATACTTTAAAAAATTTATTTATACAAATACACACACACACACACTCACAATTTGTGTATGTATGTATGTGTGTGTCTTTCTGTCTTTGGTTATGTTTATCTGAAATCCGTAGATAATGTTTTGTTCCTAGCCTGGAGTAACGTTTTTCTCAAGGGTTAAAGTTAATGATGAACGTTTTTCTGAAGGCCAGTATGAACGTTTTTTTTTCTCAAGGCCATGATGAAGTTTTTTTTCAAGGTGGCGAGGAACGTTTGTGTCATGTCTTTGGTAATGTTTGTCTGAAGAACGTTCTGTTCAGTTAGTAGAGGGTTGTATGCAGTGGCGTACCGAGGGGGGGGGGGCATGTGGCCATGGTCCCCCCTTTGGCAAAGAAATTAATATTATAATAAATTATATATATTATATTATATATATATATATTATATATATATTATATATATATATATATATATATATATATATATATATATATATATATATATATATATATATTATATATATATATATATTGGCCCCCCCCTTTTCAATTTTCTGGGTACGCCACTGATCCTCTCCCTCATAAAGGACTCAGCCCCTGGCCAGTTTATTAGTCAGCAAGAGTTGTTATTGTGTTTCATGACCCCGTGATAAGACGAGTGAATCTCGCATAGGTCAGCCCTAAGCTTCTTCCCACTCCCCTTCACACTACCTTCCTCAACCCTATGTCTCTTCCTTATTCGCTATTCATCTCACACATATCCTAGTGACTCATGTATGCGATAACAGGCTTATATCCCCATAAAGACCTTGATGCATGCGACAAACAAGCAATGTAAAGGATATGGTATAATTCAGATGGTATCATTTTCCTTTATATTGGGATCTGACAAAAAAACCTAAATGTTATGATCTACTCGTCACTAGTTATGCAGTTTAGTTAAGTTTTTCCTCTAATACTATTACTTATAAGATCATGGTAATACTATTACCCTCATGTATTGATAGTATCTGTTGACGCTCACTGAGCAGCGTCACAGAAACACAAGTGTAACAGACTTTGTTGAAGATTACTCCTATTTCTCCTCTTTTTCTATATTATTTTCTTGTTTCAATTTCCTTATTTCATTTTAGTTGGTTTTACATTGACATTTTTTCCTCGTATTTCTTGTCCTCATCCCTTTCTTGCCCTATTCTAATACCTTGTTCTTTTCTTCACTTAATCATTCCTTTTTCCTTGTTTCCTTTATTCATTTCCTAGCTTTTTCCCTTCATTTACCCGCCTTTCTATCCCGTTATCACATCATTCCTTCCTCACCTAACTACTTCATTCCCATTCCTCATTCACTCATTCCCCTCACTCCTATGCTGCATAGTTCATCCCCTCTTTTCCTGACTCATTCCTTACTTCCCTATTGTCTCATTCATACATTTCCTCCTCCCCTCACTCATTCCTCCCTTCGTTCCCACTCCTCATTCCTCAGCTTTCCCCTCATACCTTTACTCGTCCCCTCGCTCACTGAGTCATTCCTCCCTTAGTTTCCTCTCCTTATACCTACGTTTTCCCCCTCATACCCTGTACTCGTCCCCTCACTCCCTCGCCCCCTCACTGCGTCACGGGGTCTTGGGTTCCTGGCTGCCATCCGTCCGCTCACTTGAATCCCATCCATCTTTGGCTCACGCTCCTCGCATTGTCTCCTCGTTCCTCGCTGATAACGGAACTTAACCCACATACCCTACGTCCTTAACAACCCCCACCGCCCCCTTCCTCCCCTCCTTCCCTTCCCCAACGCCCCCACCCTACCCCGCTCCCCTCCTTCACCATCCACTACCTATCCTTCTCTCTCCTTCAAGAAAATTTCGAAAAGATCCGTTTTTTGTTACTTATTCCTGAAATTCTGTCTCCTTTATATTCTGGAATCTCTAAATCACTTACTTTTTTTGGTGTTTTTTCCATGTTTTAGTTCGTGCTCAAAAATGTGCCTAAGTGGAAATCGAAGCTCTCACGGGGATTGATGTTGGATAAGGCAATAAAGATGTCCGTTGACGACTTGTCACTTGCCGTGACAGAAGAAAGTAAATCTTTAAAATAATCATCATTAAATCATTCATACTGCAGCTAGAACATGACTCCGGGTAGGCTGTTGTTGATGAGTGTGGTGGCGGGGATGGTGGTGGCCGGGGTGAGGCGTGTGCCGGAGGATGCTAAGGGCAGGGCGAGGAAGGACCATGAACCCTTGCAACCCCCAGAGCTCCCCAGCCTCAGTACTTTCAACGCCCCCCGGGACCCCTACAGGCTCGCGGGGACCTTCAACACCACCAAGCTTAATGGTTCCTCGTCTGCCTCTTTTTCTCCTGCATCCTCAAAATCGGATTTACGGTTCAAAAACGCAAGTAGGATTAACTCATCCCTTTCCCCACATGCTCGACCTCGCAAAGCCCACCGGCTCATCGCCTCAAGTACCACCGCCTCGTCTATTTCAAATGCCTCTCGCGGCCCGCCCTTGCAGGATAAGGTCGTGGCGAATGAACTGCATGCTCAGAGGAAAAACAATGCGCTGGTGAACCACTCTCTCACCGGCGCTTATGCTTTACCCAACTGGCAGCGAGCACCCGCAGACCTCACCACCAACGGGAGCCACTCCAGGGTGTACCGCCTGTCCTCCTGGGAGTCCTCGGTGTCTTTGTTTGGCGTCAAGTCAAACAGCGAAGTGAGGATCAGTCTTCTCCACGCTGACACGGACGAGGCGCCTGTCAACATCACGCTCTTCGGACGCGAGGGAGAGTCGGAGATTCAGTTTAATCTGTCTGGTTCGGGTCACGTGGTGGTGTCGCCCTACAAGCTCAGCCTCACCCGTGCCCGCTCCACCTGGTTCACCATCTTCAGAAAGCACCACATCCTGTACGTCTCTCTCGCAGAAAAAAGTGACCCGTTTCTCGTTTATGAACACATTGATAGGCCTTTTGAGTTCCTCAGTTATACCAGATTTCAGGTTTGGTCTAAAGGAAAAGCCTTGTGGGACTTTATCGGCGAGAGCTACAAAGATGAAAACAAGAACACGAATGTATCCGAGAAGGCGCTGACGAAGGAGTTGGAGGGTCTCATGGAGGGACTGGCCGAGAGGCTTAGGCTCATCGCCAGCCTGGAGAGCGTGTTGCAGCGGCCCGGCGTTGTCAATAACATCACTCTGCCAGACATACAAGACATCCAGGACATCGGAGACTCGGTCGTACGTCTCCGGAACATTCTCTATTACTACGGCTTCACACATGATAAGAATAATAATTGGAAGTCCATCTAAAGATTTTCTGAAGTATTAAACTGCTCGCAAAAATTTCGATTTCTGTTAACGTCAAAGTTTCTCATACCGTAACGATGATATCATGATTTTAGTGCGAATTTGTATTCTTAATGTCCATATTTATGGGGCCGTTCAAAAATTACGTAACGCCTAAGGGGGGGAAGGGGGTATGGTGAAGTGTTATGTGTGTGAGTGTGGGGGGGAGGGGGTGTAACCATGTGTTACAGAACATTTTCAGATTTTTTAATGAAAGAATAACCTAATAAGTTAGTTTGCATTTAGGCTGGACCAGCGATTCTTAACCTAGGGGGCGTGGTTAATTTCCTAGGGGGGCGTGAACCAAGAGAGAAAAAGGAAGAACTGTCAAGTACTTAACTTGAAGCTCGGCCTTTGCTTTGACATGAAGCTCGCTCGCGAGGGTGAGCGAGGAAAGTCGCTACAGAGAAGAAAGTGTGGATCAAAAACTCTGCGGTGACGCCGTGCCAGATTTCACTAACTCCGTAGGCCGCTTTTATTCAATATTCTTTTTTTATTATTATTAATTACTATCATCATTGTTATTATTATCATTATTATTATTGTAATCATTATTATTATCGTTATCATCATTATTTTTGTTGTCATTATTGTTGTTATTATTATTATTACAATTATTTATATTATTAATATCATTATCCTTTATCATTATTATTATTATTATTATTATTATTATTATTATTATTATTATTATTATTATTATTATTATTATTATTATCATTATTATTATTATTATTATTATTATTATTATTCTTATACGGCTAAAGCGTTATCTATTTTTTATAAAGCTGTCGCTCGCTTTCTCGCTCCCAGTGCGGCCGCGCCCTAATTATTAGTAATGTTTGCCCTAATTATTATTATCCCTTTGCTTAAAGCGAAGGCCGCCGCACACCAGTAGCTACGCGATCGCTACGCTACGTATGTGTGCTAGCTATGCACGTTATTACATCCGTACACTAGAAGACACACATCTCAAGCTATGCACTCAGATACATGCTACTATTCAAGATGGCCAGTTGTGCTCTGTGGTGCGGTGATGAGTCTGATGAAGAAATTTTGTTGCTGACTCTGGCATTGCCAAGAAGAGGAGGAAGTGGCTACACAAAACAAAATTAAAAAGAGAACATTTTGGCGAGCACCATCACCTGATACAGGAACTTTGCTGCGATGAAGAAAAATTCAAACAATATTTTCGATTATCACCTTCACAGTCCATGTATGTTTTGCAGCTGATTGAAAAGGATATAATAAGCTCATATGATATAGTATAAGCAGGCGCACTACCTCAATAAGTTCCTCCACCTTCAGCTGTTTCTACCACAGGTGACAAATCACGGGAGAGACAGCGTGTGGTAGCCGTGACAGATGCCGCGACTCTTCACACCGGTACCTGGAACTGTCGCCGATCGGAACTCTCGCCGCCGTCGTCGAGTGTTCCAATTCTTGATATTACAGGACCCAATATATACATTTAATCAAGTGTTACCCGTGTTTCTGCATTCAGGGATGAAATACTATCGTTAGCTTGATCAGTTAGGTTAGATTAGGTGCCATTGTCGAGGTTAGGTTAAAATTTCCACGTCGACGAGAGTTCTAGTTTGTTGTTTCGGCGAGAATTCCCATCGGTGACAGTTCCATAAACCTTCTCACCCCGCCACAGCAATCATCACACTGAGAGGAAACGGTCTACTGAGCATTCGCAACCAAAACCATGTTGGAAAAAATCGCTCCCCAGGCAATCTGAAGCTATGTGGCTTCATCACATAGCGCGTGGCCTACGTGGCATAGCTTCTGGTCTGCGGCACCTAACTGAATAACCACTGCAGCAATTCAAAGACACGTAGCACACACACGTAGCGTAGCGCGCGTAGTTTCTGATGTGCAGAGACCTTTAAATGTGATCTAACTAAATCTGCTGGGTAAATGCAAGGTGCTAATGAATAATTATGTGCACAATAAAAGTATAAAAGACACGCATTTTTTCAGTTTTTCTTTCTGGTCCAGAATTATTTTGGAATATCTGGTTGAAGAAGTGAAGTTGTGGGCATGGAGGCAAGGACCCACTACTGAAGGGGCGTGGTGGTGAAGGGGGGCATGGAGGCAAGGACCCACTACTGAAGGGGCGTGGTGGTGAAGGGGGGCATGGAGGCAAGGACCCACTACTGAAGGGGCGTGGTGGTGAAGGGGGGCATGGAGGCAAGGACCCACTACTGAAGGGGCGTGGTGGTGAAGGGGGCATGGAGGCAAGGACCCACTACTGAAGGGGCGTGGTGGTGAAGGGGGGCATGGAGGCAAGGACCCACTACTGAAGGGGCGTGGTGGTGAAGGGGGGCATGGAGGCAAGGACCCACTACTGAAGGGGCGTGGTGGCACAAAGGTTAAGAAACAATGGGCTAGACTTGGGCCTATATCATTGTACTTAAAAAGATGGAAGCGTAGGGGAGAGCGGGGCAGGTTGCATCGAGGGTAGGTTGCATCACTGCCCCTAACTCGCATTAACTTTTTTTATTATTATTATTGTTGTAGTTGTAGTAGTAGTAGTTTATTGTAGTAGTAGTAGTAGTATTAAGACGATGTACGTGTGATAACATGCGAGTTAGAGGCAATGATGCAACCTACCCTCGATGCAACCTGCCCCGCTCTCCCCTACTAATTGGGTTACTAGCTTGTGTTACATATTGTTTTAGGGGGGGGGGGGTCTGGACATGTGTAACAAGGCGTGACAAGGGGAAAATAAGGGTGGGTGTGAAAAATGACAAATAAAAGCGTTACATAATTTTAGAATGGCCCCTCTCATGTGTTTCGGTATCCAAAGGTGATGTTTACCGTGTTTTAATAGTCTCTCTCTCGGTTAGTTTTCCTCCTTATCAATATAGAGGGTTTTTTTTAGTGTACTGAGCATGTGTGTTCGTGGACGCTCCTCAGCAGCGGCTCCGAACAAATCTGAAAAAAAAAAAAAAAAAAAAATATGACGATCCTGCTTCCAAAATAAGATGATACCCGAGTGAATCGAATTACATGGTGAAGCTGGCTCTTTTTTATGTTGTTTCCATGTGATGTTAGGGTTTTTGGGAAGTTATTTATTTATTCCCTCTCTCTCTCTCTCTCTCTCTCTCTCTCTCTCTCTCTCTCTCTCCTCTTCTCTCCTCTCTCTCCCCTCTCTCTCTCTTCTCTCTCTCTCTCTCTCTCTCTCTCTCTCTCCTCTCTCTCTCTCTCTCTTTCTCTCCTCTCTCTCTCTCTCTCTCTCTCTCTCTCTCTCTCTCTCTCTCTCTCTCTCTCTCTCTCTCTCTCTCTCTCTCTGCGGTCCTTGTGTCACCCGCGGGCCAGCAAGACTCCCTGTGCTCTACCATTAAGTCCTCATGCTCCAATATCTTTAATGGTTCTTCTCGGTAATCACTTTCTTTTATTCAAGATGACACCCACTGAATGAGGCAAACATTCAAACTAAGAGTCAAGAAATAATGTTTTTTTTAATTATGATTTACAAAGACAATGCTTCACGTCTTCATAAACACTTAGCTATGCGTCTAATGTGTACTGACATAGTTGATTACGTGTACAACATTTTCTTCAATGTTAACTTACTGGAAAGGAACAAAATCTGAATTAACTTCTATAATAATCATTCGTCGTTTTAATAGGCTACTGAATACAAGTTTCTCATCACAGACAATGAGACGAGACAAACTGAAAGACTAAAAATACAGAAAAAGTTTATCAATGTCTTTATAAAACTGTTCTTCAACCTTGCTGTACATTTTGAGTAGAAACCTTCCTAATTATTTTTCCCATCGAATATGAAGCGTGTGAGGCACAATGTCAATCCTCTTCTCTATACCATAGCTCTCCATTGTACATTTTGGATATTGTCATGGCGGTACCTGGAACTGTCGCCGATCGGAACTCTCGTCGCCGTCGTCGGGTGTTCCAATTCTTGATATTACAGGACCCAATATTTACATTTAATCAGGTTTTACCCATGTTTCTGCATTCAGGGATGAAATAACAGCAATAGCTTGATCAGTTAGGTTAAGTTAGGTCCCAATGTCCAGGTTAGGTTAAAATTTCCACGTCGGCGAGAATTCTAGGTTGGTGTTTCGGCGAGAATTCCCATCGGCGACAGTTCCATAAACCGTCATGGCGTGGTTCGGAGCTCCCGCCACACACAGGGCTGGCAGGCAGGAACTTCACGCATCCCGAAGCACTAAGGGAGTGAGGGAAAGAGGAAAAAGGTGGCGGAATAGCTGTAAGATATTTTTTTTTGAACTTACATGATTCTATTTGACGACCTGTGAGTGTGACCCCCATCAGAAGGAGTGTCTAGCAGAGCACGGGAGAGAACACACGTGGAGAAATGTCAGCTTCTTGTGTGCGAGAACCTTTTATTGTTATTGAGCTTGAGTAATATATAGAGAGCAAGATATGGCAACAATCATTTGCTGGCGGAGATTGTTTTGTGTTCGCAGCTCAGTTGGGTGAAAGCTAAGTGTTCTAACCAGTACATATGTAAGTACTATATAATATTTGTGACATGAGGAAGAAGAGGAGGAAGAGGATTAGTAGTAGTAAAAGTAGTAGTAGGAGGAGGAGGAGGGGGAGGAGGAGGAGGAGGAGGAGGAGGAGGAGGGAGGTTGGCGTTTGTTGGCCAGACGGAAGGAGGAGGAGGAGGATCGTGAAGGAGGTATAGTGTTTAGATTACCCAGATGAAGTGAGATGTTTATCCCTATAGTTTAATGTCACTATGACTACATGTGAAGAACATGCAACATTTTCATACTGGAATAACTCTTACGATGAATATATTAGTGAATTTCCAATAATATCAAATTTATAGTAAACACAGGCAACAAACGCAGACTTGGTAACATTTATCAATGATCAAGAGGCGAGATAATGCTACAACAGACTGTACAGACATCGCCCGAGTGTTGTGGCGAGCCTGGTGCCTCTCGCCCGGGTCTAGCGGACCTTCTCCTGGGAGGAGGTGGGGAAGGTGCCGCTGGAGGGGAAGGTGCCGCTGGAGGGGAAGGTGCTGCCGTAAGCGGGGGTGTAGCCTTGTCGGCCCGGCTGGGAGAAGGGCGTCAGTAATTCGTTGCCAACAAAGGCCTGCTGCAGCTCCTCCAGCGTGCGGCCGCGGGTCTCGGGCAGGAAGAGGAAGACGACCAGAGCGAGAATCAGTTGGAAGGTGGCGAAGATGAGGCAGGCGTTCTCCACCCCGATGGAGGTGGCCACGTCAGGGAAGACCTGTCGGGGAGGAAGAGGCGGTCAGTGACGCGGGGAACATTGACTCATCGAGGAACACAATACTTACCTCGGTGAGACCCCTTGGCCCACGACTTACGTTTGTGACGATGAACAGGACGATGACGAAGGTTGAGGTGACGATGGAGGCGCCGATGGAGCGCACGGGCGTGGGCAGCAACTCGCCGAGGAGGATCCAGGGCACGGGACCCACGCCCATGCCGAAGGACGCCACGTACACCACCACGCAGGTCAGCGGCAGCCACCCGATGCCCTGATCCTCCATGGACAGCACGCCGCCTGAAGGGAACAAAGGTCATCACCACGCCTCCACCATTACCCCCACCACAGCCTCCCTCCCCTTATCTTACCCCCATCACACCTTCCCTCCCCTTATCTTACCCCCACCACACCTTCCCTCACCTTATCTTACCCCCATCACAGCCTCCCTCCCCTTACTTTAGATATATCCACTCTTTTATCTCAATCTCCACCCCGTGTCAGCTATCCAGGACAAGAGCTCATTAACTCCCCTCTATCCCTCCTCCCCACCCTTGCCTCCCCAACACCCTACATTCCCCTCATTCCCTACCACCACCAGCGTCACAACCCACCGGTGATGTAGAGGGTCAGGGCGCAGACGAGGGTGGAGAACAGGAGTAGAGGACGGCGACCCACTTTGTCAATGATGAGGGCGGAGATGAGGGTGAAGATGAGACGCGACACGCCGAGCACCACGGAGCACGAGAAGGGGTCGAGGGTCACGCCGGCGTTCTCGAAGAAGAAGACGGCGTACATAAAGATGTTCATGGCGCCGCCGAGCTCCCGAAGGACGAACATGGAGGTCACCAGCAGGACGGGGCGGTAGTTGGCCGGCTCTCTTAGCGACATGAACTGTACAGGAGAAGATTATTTATCAATATATGTATGTATTTACCTAAGTGTATTTTTTCTGTAGTTATAGCATGATACAGGGCCTGAACTATACTTTTCTGGTCCGGTAGATGGCTGTCTCTCTTAGCGACATGAACTGTACAGGCGAAGATTATTACGCGTGTTTATTGGCCTGTAGTTATAGCATACAAGGCCTAAACCAGTAAGACGCCTTAGTCGGCGAAGGACGAGCGAGCCCGTAGAAACCCGATAGCAAGGACATTTGTCTGCTGTCATCTAAACTCCACTTACCTTTGCCTTTTTACGCTGAAACTGTTGTTTTATTTATTTTCCTAATTCAACTGTTTTCCACCACTCTGTTTAGTTACTCACCTGAGACTTTCTGTGGCATTAGTTAACAACACAGTCCGCAACAGATGGTCGTAGTGCTGTAACGCTGGCTACAAAAGGATGAGTCGGACGGTCACCTGCGGCCGGGCTGACAGGAAATGCTTGACGTCGGTTCCGCGCGTGGTTGTCGCCTGCTGTTCCTGCTGCCCGTCGCTGCTGAAACCGTTGTTGTTCATCGGTACCAGAGTGCCACTCCCGCGCGCTGGACTGCCTCGTCCCTGTCGTAAGTGCCCTCCTCTCGGCGACGCTGGGATCGTTGCTGCTCGTCCCTGGTGTCGTGAAGAGTGCCCTCCTCTCGGCGACGCTGGGATCGTTGCTGCTCGTCCCTGGTGTCGTGAAGAGTGCCCTCCTCTCGGCGACGCTGGGATCGTTGCTGCTCGTCCCTGGTGTCGTGAAGAGTGCCCTCCTCTCGGCGACGCTGGAATCGTTGCTGCTCGTCCCTGGTGTCGTGAAGAAAGCCTTCCTCTCGGCGACGCTGGAATCGTTGCTGCTCGTCCCTGGTGTCGTGAAGAAAGCCTTCCTCTCGGCGACGCTGGAATCGTTGCTGCTCGTCCCTGGTGTCGTGAAGAAAGCCTTCCTCTCGGCGACGCTGGAATTGTTGCTGCTCGTCCCTGGTGTCGTGAAGAGTGCCCTCCTCTCGGCGACGCTGGAATTGTTGCTGCTCGTCCCTGGTGTCGTGAAGAGTGCCCTCCTCTCGGCGACGCTGGAATTGTTGCTGCTCGTCCCTGGTGTCGTGAAGAGTGCCCTCCTCTCGGCGACGCTGGAATTGTTGCTGCTCGTCCCTGGTGTCGTGAAGAGTGCCCTCCTCTCGGCGACGCTGGAATCGTTGCTGCTCGTCCCTGGTGTCGTGAAGAGTGCCCTCCTCTCGGCGACGCTGGAATCGTTGCTGCTCGTCCCTGGTGTCGTGAAGAGTGCCCTCCTCTCGGCGACGCTGGGAACGTTGACGGTCCTCTCTAAGAGTGCCTTCTTCTCTGCGCCGTTGAGATCTCTCCCTCTCCGCATCTTGCAGGTTATGCATGTCTCTGCGCCGCTGTGCGCGCTCCCTGGCGAGCCTCCTCCGTCTCTCCGGCGCAGACTCAGCAGGTAACATCTTGGCGTGTGTTGAATATAAATGGTACAGTCGACTGTAACTTTTTCGGTACAGCCATTTCTCAGCTATAGCAAGATAACGTTGTCTGACACCCCTCACGCGGCACGCGCCACGCGCCATGCTGACCCCTCACGTGAGACAAAACATGTCAAGCAAAAATAGGGATTGAATGGGGCTATCAGATGGCGAAGACCGCTTGTCAATCGGAAGCGGGATTCCAAAGATATAAGCTCCTGAAAAGCGTGATGGTCGGTCGGGTCGGGTCGGCCGCTTATCACGGAAAAATCCCGGTCCAGTGAGGACTCACGAGCGCTTCGCGCGCGCTCGTAACTACAATATACTCGTCTGGTCCTGTCTCCGTATCTATAGTTTTTCTTTAAATTGATATTCACTTATTGTTGTTATCACCTCTTCTTCCTGTCCATTCCAGGCCTTTATAGTGTGTGTGTGTGTGTGTGTGTGTGTGTGTGTGTGTGTGTGTGTGCAGAGCTGGGCAGTATTTAAATACATTTGTATTTAAATACGTATTTAAATACATTTGTGTATTTAGAAATGTATTTATAAATACATTGGTTGTCATGTATTTAAATACAGTATTTAAATACTTTTATGAGTATTTAAATACATTGTATTTAAATACTCATAATATAAAAATGTAAATACTTTTGTATCAGTTAATTTGGCCATAAACCCGCCCAACTATCTGGCAACCCCGATGTTACAGTGAACCAGTGTTTCCACTTTCAAGGAAATTTCCTTACTTTTAGGAAATTTAGGCCTGAAAAGGAAATTTCCAAGGAAACCCAAAATCTAAGGAAATCCTAAGGAAATCCATTTTTTTCGGATATGTTAAAATTTGTGTATATTTAAAATGTATTTACAAATGTATTTAAATACAATAGATGTATTTAGTATTTAGTATTTAAATACATTCGTAAAATGTATTAAGTATTTAGTATTTAAAACAGTTCTCCCAAGTATTTAGTATTTAGTATTTAAATACATTCAATGTATTTGGTGCCCAGGGGTGCAGGATGGGTGATTTAGCCATACATCAATGCGCATGGTGAAGTGCAGTGAATTTCTCGTGGTTAGTCATTACCCCACCCCCTCGAAATATATCTCTGGCTGCGCCCCTGTCGTGTACTATACATATATTTTGGATATTGTGGATTTCGTGTCCTCATGCCACCTTCTGAGTCCCTCTATATTTTTCAGACTATTGACAATTTGTACTAATTACCTAATTTACCTACATACAGTAGGTCCCTGTACGGAGTAGAGGGAAGTGTAGGCTACTTTGGAAGGCGTACTTCGATATGTCCGAAGTTCTAAATAATGCTTCGAGCAATATCCTTACCGTAGATATAACACTTTAGTCGCCAGCTGCAATAATGTCGCCAGCCGCCAAATATTACGAATTATAGCATCACTACTGATATTTATGTGCCACTGAAGATGATACACAGTAGTTTATATCATGACTGTATAATCTACCCTGTCAGTGTCGTTTTATGCTTTGTATCTGCAAGTATATACGGTTTCAAATTTCACTACGCGTTTTTTTTCGCGCGACGACAACAGCGGGAGGACACTGAGACCATAAACACTGGCGATCTTAGTGTAGGTCGCCACTCTGGTGATATTTTTGTAATTGTTCATTTATAGCCATACTATGATAGCTATAGATGAAGACACACCTAGGACTCTCCAGATAGCCCCTTTTAACTTTCCTGAAATCATGTATGTATAAATTCAAGTATTAACGCCACCAGACGTCTGTACATCGAAAAAACGTTGTCCTGGCGACTTTAGTGTTATCTACGGTAGAGTAAAAGCAAAGACACGTTGTAGAGTGTCTTTGGTAAAAGTCACTACACTTAATTCGTGTACGGCCTATAGCCACACAAATATTTTTTGTGGTTTTAATCACTGGCTATACATTCACGTAGCTACGTAAATGTATTAATTCTTAAAGGTGTTGCATATTCAGAGTAAACACACGGAAAATGGAAAGAAATAATATGCAGTTGCGTACGTGTGTAATGAACTACTGATAATAAGTCTACCATTGCCCACGCATGCAGCTGCATATAATTTCTTTCCATTTTCCGTGTGTTTACTCTGAATATGACACACCCCTTTTAAGAATTAATACACTTACGTAGCTAAGGTTTCCTTTCTCGCTTCTTATTAAATGTACCTACGTATACTATCTACGTCACATCCTGTGGCCCGTCAGGGTGGCAAGGTTGGTAGAGACTTGAGTTCGCAATGTGCAGCGTCCCTGTGCATTCGGTCAGCGGTTCGAGTCCGCCTAGTTCGTGCTGACGTGGCGGCGCTTTGTATAGTCAATAACCTTGTAGTTGGTACTTGCAAAGTGTCTAGATAGGATGAAAATCTTATCTTATCACATCCTGTGAGTACCTACAGCTTCCTTTGCGCTATAAAAAAGTGTCTTTGAAGATATGTAGCTACTGTACTTCAGTGCATATTGTTGATGAAAAATAGCATTCAGCTTTCTGTGTGTGTGTGTGTGTGTGTGTGTGTGTGTGTGTGTTTACCTAGTTGTATTTACCTAGTTGTAACATACAGGAAAAGAGCTATGCTCGTACTGTCCCGTCTCCAAATCTACTATTATCCAGCTTGCCTTTGAAGTCCTGAATACTTCTTCTGTGTGTGTGTGTGTGTGTGTGTGTGTGTGTGTGTGTGTGTGTGTGTGTGTGTGTGTGTGTGTGTATTCATCTAGTTGTTGTATTTTACAGGGCCAGAGCAATGCTCGTGTGGCCCCGTCTCCATATCAACATTTTTTATCATTCATCCTTCAAGTCAGGTTCCTCGTGTCATCCCGTGAGAATCACTTGCCAAAAGTGATTTTTTTATTTGAATGTTATCATTATAGGGTATCAGTGAACGGAAAAAGTATGGTGGCAATTTTACTTTTGCGTTTTAAGGTGTTGGTGAGGTCTCAAACATACCTGCCCCATATACCCATAAAATAGCCCGAAATGGGCCGCCGAAAAATCACTTTTATTTTTTATCAAATTAACTATTGCCGTAAAAAATCTGAAAAATTCCAGGAATGTTTAGCTACCACAGACGCATGTCTCACAGTTATATCTAGTCATTATCAGTAGTATTTCTCTCTTTATTAACAATAATGATAACTTTGAATGAAATACCTACCAATGAAGTGAGCTTTCCGGCGTCTGGCGGACTTAATGTGGGTCTGAAGGCAATTTCGAGGCCACATTCCCGAAAGAGTTTTTTGAGTTCTACAACTTTGTCATCAGTGAATTTTTTTCAATCTAGAACGTAAATGGCTTTTTGGGAACAAAACCCCCCCTGACACTGCCCCGCCCCGCCAGTGTCAGGGGGGGTTTTTGTTCCAAAAAAGCCATTTACGTTCGAGATTGAAAATATTTCACTGAAGACAAAGTTGTAGAACTCAAAACACTTTATCGGGAGTGTTGCCTCGAAATTGCCTTCAGACCTACATTAAGTACGCCAGACGCCAGGTCCTGTCTTGGCATTCCCAGATTTTACAGCTCCATTTGAGCTATGTACAGACGCTTCTTCTAAGGGACTTGGGGCAGTACTAATGCAAAAAGATGAAAGAGGGAAGAACCGTGTAATCGCGTATGCGAGCAGAGTTCTTATCCCCGCGGAAGTAAATTATTCCGTTACACATCGGAGTAATTTGGGCTCTCAAACATTTTAAAGACGTAATTTTTGGCTATCCAATAACTGTCTATACCGACCATGCAGCCGTTATTGAGTTATTCAAGGGTAAGAATTTATCCGGTAGGCTTGCACGATGGTATCTGACGATCCAAGAGTTTAACCCAACCTTCAAATATTTGCCCGGACGTGCAAATGTGGTAGCGGACGCGTTATCGCGAAACGTTCCGGTGGTGGGTGCGGTCACGGGGGAAAATCCCGTGCCAAATTTTTCACTCTATGAATTGGGCGTCGAACAACGTAAACATGAAATGTGGGGGAAGGTCATCTATGCCTTAGAGTCTGGCGATGAGACCTCCTTACCAGCATTATCGGTGAGTTACTCACAATTTTTCCTGTCGAATGACAAGGTACTGTGCCGACATTGGCCACAGAAAAGAGACCCAGTGGAACAATATGTTATACCTGACGTTTTTGTTCCGACAGTACTCAAAATTGTGCACGATGTGCCCATGGCTGGACATCCGGGACGTAATCCGACCCTAGCAGCCGGGAGGCGTGTGTATTTTTGGCCCACGATGCGTGTGGACATTGAAGAATATGTTGCCAGGTGTGTTTCTTGTGCCCAAAACAAAGGGACGACTCCAGGACCCGCTCCTATATTAGAATACCCACCACCTGAGCAACCATGGGACGTAGTTGCAATAGATCTTCTACAGTTACCCAAGAGTCATCACGGCTCACAATATCTTCTGGTGTGTGTAGATCACTTTTCAAGGTTTGTAGTCCTTGCACCGGTGAAAAATAAAACGGCTGCGACTGTAGCCCATGCATTAATAACTCATCTTTTCTGCCCTTATTCCACACCAAGAGTATTGCTCAGTGATAATGGCGCAGAGTTCCGTAATGCATTGCTTATGGAGATTTGTACATTGTACAATATTAAGCAGACTTTCACGGTCGCATACCATCCAAGCTCAAATGGGCTGGCGGAGCGCGTTAACAGGAAGATCCTTGACGCGTTGAGACCTGTTGTAAACAGTTTGCACGACGATTGGGAAGATTGGTTACCCTACGTGACGGCTTGCATTAATAGTTCAGTTTGCGAGTCCACGGGCAAATCTCCTCACTACATACTTTATGGTGCGGATAAACGGATGCCATATGACCTATTGGCCAAGCCCAATAAACTTGTGTATAACATAGATAGCTATCTGGATCAGCATTTGCATGTCTTTACTAATATACACAAAAAGGTCAAGGAAAGGCTACAAGCTTCTCGTGCTGAGATGATGGCACAACAACATAAGCGTGCGGTTCCTATAACAATAAGAAAAGGGGATACCGTAATGGTTCAAAGTCCAAGTAGGAATTCCAAGTTGGCGCCGAAATTCTTGGGCCCGCGCCTTGTTGTTGATGAGAAGCATGGCAATAAGTTTGAAGTATTGGATCCCCTTCTTCAAACTGTCCAAATAATTCATAGTGATAGGTTGAAGAAGACCAAAGCCCGACGGGACCCGGCCTTTGCTGATTGTGCTTACCTACCGCCAAGCACTTCCACTAACCCAATCACCACTAACGCCATGCACTTCCACTAACCCAATCACCACTACCGCCAAGCACTTCCACTAACCCAATCACCACTACCGCCAAGCACTTCCACTAACCCAATCACCACTACCGCCAAGCACTTCCACTAACCCAATCACCACTACCGCCAAGCACTTCCACTAACCCAATCACCACTACCGCCAAGCACTTCCACTAACCCAATCACCACTACCGCCAAGCACTTCCACTAACCCAATCACCACTACCGCCAAGCACTTCCACTAACCCAATCACCACTACCGCCAAGCACTTCCACTAACCCAATCACCACTACCGCCAAGCACTTCCACTAACCCAATCACCACTACCGCCAAGCACTTCCACTAACCCAATCACCACTACCGCCAAGCACTTCCACTAACCCAATCACCACTACCGCCAAGCACTGCCACTAACCCAATCACCACTACCGCCAAGCACTTCCACTAACCCAATCACCACTACCGCCAAGCACTTCCACTAACCCAATCACCACTACCGCCAAGCACTTCCACTAACCCAATCACCAC
>JACEEZ010020472.1:127500-132500 GCA_016584305.1 Chionoecetes opilio | reverse complement strand
AGAGAGTGAGTAGAGAGAGTGTAGAGAGAGAGAGAGAGAGAGAGAGAGAGAGAGAGAGAGAGAGAGAGAGAGAGAGAGAGAGAGAGAGAGAGGAGAGAGATGAGAGAGAGAGAGAGAGAGAGAGAGAGAGAGAGAGAGAGAGAGAAGAGAGAGAGAGAGAGAGAGAGAGAGAGAGAGAGAGAGAGAGAGAGAGAGAGAGAGAGAGAGAATGGAGATAGAGAGAGAGAATAAAGAGAATAGAGAGAGCTAGTAGAGAGTGAGAGAAAAAAACAACAACCTGGGAACAGACACGCACACACACACGCGCACACACACACACACACACACACACACACACACACACACACACACACACACACACACACACAGGTCACCAAATCTCACCTGCGCTACAGTGGTGATCGCGAACCCTATGGCCCCTGTGATGACCCGGCCCACGTAGATCCACGGCAGGGACATGGTGGTGGCCATGAGGATCCAGCCGATAGCCGCGGGCACCAGGATGAAGCCCAGCAGGCGACACGGGCCCACCACCTCCACCAGCATGCCCGCGCTCGCCGTAGAGAAGACAGCTGCGATGCCCCCACACGACACTGCACAGAGGGTGGATAGTATTATTATATAGTATTGGTATAGTATTAGTAAAGTATGCTGTACCTATATAACTATACTATACCTTTGACTATACCTATTATACTGGCTTTGCTGTATAGAGTAGAGGGTGGTGGTGGTGTAAAGGATGGTGGTGGTGTATATAGGGTGGTAATGAGTGGTGATGAATGAGTTAATGAATGACTTAATGAGTGGTGATGAGTGTGTTGATGACTGGTAATGAGTGGTGATATTGTTGACTGAAAGGGTAGGTTATCGATGTACTGGGATTGTTATCATTATTATAGTTTTATTATCATTATTGTTGTTGTTATTATTATTATTATTATTATTATTATTATTATTATTATTATTATTATTATTATCATTATCATTATCATTAATACTGTTATTATTGTTGTTAATTGTCATTATCATTTATATTATCATTAGTATCAGTATTATTATTGTCATTATCATTCCATCTATAGTAAGTATACAGGAGTGAATTGAAGTCGTATCTTTACTTGCTGAAATTCAAGGAAAAAGAAATGCATCATTAGGAAAAGAAACTACCATCACCACCACCACAATAATAACAACAACAACAACAACAACACAACAACACAACAACAACAACAACAACAAACAACAACAACAACAACAACAACAACAAAGACGAAGATGACGTGAGTGTTGCTTTCTCTCTTTGTCTGCAATCACTGGCTGCCTGGCGAGGAGTCATTATTTTCACCATTAAATACACAGGCAAAAAAAAAGGTAGACAGACAGACAGACAGACAGAGAGACAGGCAGACAGACAGAGAAACAGACAGACAGACAGAGAGGTAGACAGACAGACAGACAGAGAGACAGGCAGACAGACAGAGAAACAGACAGACAGACAGAGAGGTAGACAGACAGACAGACAGAGAGACAGGCAGACAGACAGAGAAACAGACAGACAGACAGAGAGGTAGACAGACAGACAGACATGATAGTCAAGTAGTGATTCTCTTGTTGGAAAAAAAAGGCTTTTTGATAAATATACATCTGCTCAACATATAGAAAGACATGTGTTCATAGTATACCGTCATAACTATAACAGTGGTGAGAAGATAACAGCTACTTAATGAAGACGAAAAAGCTTGGCATAATACTGTACACACCCAGAATGTTCGTATTTGAAATCAACCATTGGGGAGATGAGTTTTGAAAGTGGAAGTGGAGGGTATGGTAGACTGGTAGCTAGAGGAAAGGGGGCTTGGTCTTGATGCTAGGGAAAGGCGTATGGGATGTGAATGGCGTGGGAATGGAATGGAAGAAGTATTTGGGTATGAAAAATGGAATATGTCGGGCATGGAAAGGAATTGAAGATTTTTAGAATGGAATGGAATTGTTTTTCTCCAACTTTCCATTCCTTCCATCTCTATTGAAACTCCATCATACGAGCCAATCACCGTGGATTTACTGTTGTCAATAAAAAAAGACAATACTTTCTTGCACTATATGAACAATACCATGATTTAAAATGTTCAAACCGCAACAATAATTTTCATGTATCAGGCACACCCACCCATCTATTCTATGAAAATAACCATAATTTTACGCCGAGATAATTGAGAAAGGAAAGTGGAATGTAAGACCCGTGGAATTAAATGGTAGTTAATGGGGATGCAATGGAGTGGGACAGAAGATTTCGAGCCGGATGGAAAATGAAAACTTTACCTTCCATTTAATTGATGATCCACCATGGCCTTGGGGGAAGGACACGGGGGGGGGGGGGATATTTGACTGGTGTAGAAATAACTATGTGATGTTGGGATGGGATGGGGGTAGGGACGGGAGGGATGATAAAGCACCGGGAGGAGGGAGGGGATAGTTATTAAAGTGAGAAAATAAAAAAGAGGTTGAAGGGAAGATGAAGAGGTTGACAGCCCAGCCAAAGAGGAAGATGAAGAGGTTGACAGCCCAGCCAAAGAGGAAGATGAAGAGGTTGACAGCCCAGCCAAAGAGGAAGATGAAGAGGCTGACAGCCCAGCCAAAGAGGTTGAAGGAAAGATGAAGAGGTTGACAGCCCAGCCAAAGAGGAAGATGAAGAGGTTAACAGCCCAGCCAAAGAGGTTAAAGGGAAGATGAAGAGGTTGACAGCCCAGCCAAAGAGGTTAAAGGGAAGATGAAGAGGTTGACAGCCCAGCCAAAGAGGAAGATGAAGAGGTTAACAGCCCAGCCAAAGAGGTTGAGGGGAAGATAAAGAGGTTGACAGCCCAGCCAAAGAGGTTGAGGGGAAGATAAAGAGGTTGACAGCCCAGCCAAAGAGGTTGAGGGGAAGATAAAGAGGTTAACAGCCCAGCCAAAGAGGTTGAAGGGAAGATAAAGAGGTTGACGGCCCAGCCAAAGAGGAAGATAAAGAGGTTGACAGCCCAGCCAAAGAGGAAGATAAAGAGGTTGACAGCCCAGCCAAAGAGGTTGAAGGGAAGATAAAGAGATTGACTGCCCAGCCAAAGAAGTTGAAGGGCAGATGAAGAGATCAACAGCTCAACCTAAGAGGGAGAAAAGAAAGAATGGCGATGCTGTAGGTGACGGGGCTGATGACGGAACACTCACCGAGCCACTGGTGATCATCCTGGGTGAAGTTGAAGTTGGTGTTGGGGTCCTCCATGATGCGGGACACCTCCACCGACCAGCCCACCACGTTACCCGTCATGATCACCCCGCACCCCAACACACACGCCGCGCATATCTACACCCAGGCAACACAACACCCTCCATCAGACTAGGGAAGGAAGCTAAGGTAACACACGTTCTTTAGATTCCTGTAAATACTAAACTATAATTTATTTGCTAATAATATCGAGGCAACACAACCAACACCTTCCATCAGACTAGTAGCGCATTTTCGTGACGTTCACCGCCCTGGTTCAGTCCAGTCCGGACCGGGTCAGGGTGGACTGATGGTCGCGAAAATACATCGAGACTGGCCCCGTCCCATTCGTCGTTCCTATTGGCTGGGGGATCGAGTGGGCGGTACTGAACTGAACTGTGGAGGCGGCAGGCGTCCATCTTGTCAATATCCTTTTTGTCGTCCGCCTTTTAACCTGTGCTGAAGACTTTACAACTACCACGCCTGTGATACTTTAGTCTTATGGTCGGCCATCATGGTGTTTCATGTCTTATCAGCACCACGAGAAGCTCCTGGTCGCCTTCCCCGCTGACTGTAGTGCGCATGCGCCAGTTCTCCCCACACTGGTCCAAGGTGGTCCTGGTATGTGGGTCGGACCAGCCTGGACTGGGCTGAACCGTTCTAGACTGCCTCGCAAAAACAGTGATCGCCCGGGACTAGCCCAGTCCAGACCGGGCCAGAGCGGTCGCGAAAATACGCTATAGGTAAGGAAGCTATACTCGCCGCACGTTAAGTTGGCGAAAATTGGGCCCCTTCACAATTCCCTCTTCCGAACGCACGGGATTGGCTGAGGTGTTGGGTGTTGGGTGAGAATGCCTTACTCCAAGTTCCGCCCTGAAACCCCAACACCCAACACCTCAGCCAATCCCGTGCGTTCGGAAGGGGGGAGTGAAGGGACCCCATTTTCGCCAACTTAACGTGCGGCGTGTATATATGGTAATACACGTTCTTTAGCTTCCTGTAAATACTAAATTATATTTGCTATTCATAACTTCACATTCCGTCTAAGTGTGCACATCATAAAGTTCTTTGTTTTTATATTTGTTAAAGCAGTCTCGCATCTATAAACCAAAATCATTAGCTAGCATTTTTTCCCACAACGTATTTAATATAATTATAAGAACATAAGAAAATAAGGAAGCTACAAGAAGCCGCGAGATCTACATGTGGTAGCTCCTGTATATTTAACACTATCTACATCCACCTTTCATCCTCATCCATGAAATTGTCTATACCCTCCTTTTAACCCCTTGAGGCCCAGAGCGTAATTTCCATTGTAATTTGGCTACCATTAGACGATTTTTAGCGAATATAAGCAATATTTTATAGCTATGACCTGCTTAGTATCCTTGTCCACTAACTAATTTGATATGTCAAGTTACTTTTCGAAATTTGATGGCTCGACAACAGACGATTTTATATATCAAAGGAAAGATCTGGGCGTGAAGGGGTTAAAACTCCCTATTGCCTTCGCACTGACTATAACGACCGAGTCCATTCCAATCTTTTACCACCCTAGTATACACGCTTCATCACTCGGGAAACTTACCTGCTTCCACCTGTAGATTAACCAGCTTTTGAAGCCCATCCTGGCGGCAGGTGGTCCTTCTTGAAGAAACTATGGAGGCGTTAGTAGTGTCCTTTGGGTCGAGATGTGGGGACAAAGGCTTCTGAAGAGGAGGAGGAGGAGAAAGGAGGAGGATTATATGAGATGCAACGGTGTGTG
>JACEEZ010020472.1:67500-125000 GCA_016584305.1 Chionoecetes opilio | reverse complement strand
TGAACTGTCGTAATCTCCTTATCCATGACGCCAATCCCTTGATCCCCTCGGTTTATCCTCCCAAACAATGTGACAAGACAGAGTTAACACGTCACTCCCCCAACAACAATGAATACTTGCAACAAAACGATCTCGTATATTATTCCCGAAACTCGCACTTGAGGCATGATCAGAGAGACGGCGTGTATAAAGTGTCCGGTAAGCTGCTAGAAATACCTGTAAAAACATTGATATCCTCATACAATTTTTTTTTTTTTTGGTATGGGTAGCAGGTTTTCATATATAGGTTGGTATGGTTGTTATATATGGGCTGCTGCTGTATGTTTTTTTAATGTGTTTAACTGTTTATAGAGTAATGGGTTATAGTAAGGGTTGTATAGGGGTGGACTAGGTTTACTTACGTAGCCTTGCCTGGTGGAAGCAAGGGAGGGAGGTGACCGAAGCCTGCGTCGCCGTAGAACAAGAGTGAGAGGCAGCGTCCACCCGGCCACCCTCGAGGCTCTGTAATCCTTGAAAACGCCCCGTCACCATCACATGAACCATTACAATAGCTTCTCTGCCCTCTTACCCAGGAATTGTCACGCGCTCTGCCTGTCTCCCCGCGCTTCCTCCTCTCCCTGCCTTCACTTTGCCTATCTGTTCCTCTCCCCCCCCCCCTCTCTCTCTCTCTCTCTCTCTTATACTATCCTCAGTATTGCCTTAAAACTTTATTCTCTACGCCCTATTCACCTTTGATGTCAGTAAGTTATTATAGTCCTCAAACTGCGTACTTTATTCTCCATGTTGAGGTCCTTTCATATTTATACTCTTTATGTTATACTACGTAGACGTTGTGAATACTTTGCAATGCTCCATACTGTGGCGCCGCCAGGAAATTTTGATATGGGTGGCCAAGGTTGGACACAGATCTGGTGGGGTGGCCATGGCATAATCATCACAATATATGGTTAGATTTTCATTAAATCTCCGCACCACAGATAGGGAGATTTAACCCCTTGAGACCCAGAACGTAATTTTCATTGTAATTTGGGTACCATTAGACGATTTTTAGTGAATGTAAGCAATATTTTATAGCTATGACCTGTTTAGTATCCTTGTCCACTAACTAATTTGGTATATTGTGACTTTTTGTAATTTTACGGCTAACAACAGACAATTTTTTATATAACAAAGGACCGATCTGGGCGTGAAGGGGTTAAAATCCCTATCTAGGCCACCTACCCCTTAGATCCACCACTGGGTATCCTACGTACCGACTTTCGCGAAAATACCTGGATCTCTCATATTTCGTAAAAAAAAAGAAATCCTAGCCGGACCCGTTGCGCGTGTCCCGAGCGTGGCGCAGGTAACCACCCTGTGAATGCCTTAGGCCAGCAATCGTTAAATCTTTTATTTGTTTTTGTTATTTTTACGCGAAACTATTAGTCCTTTAGTAAAATTTAACAGGGAAACAAATTTTAAGCCTGAAGTGTTTTACCTATCGCTATGTTAGGTATCTCAAAAAACTGTATATACGTATATCGAAAAAAATTTATATATCATTACAAAACATTTGAATATAATTTTTTCAGTTAATTACAATCCGATTTCCTCATACTAAAACTTAAATGAAAGGTCGTAATCTACTTTAGGTTCATTACTTTATACATATTTAACGTAACTATCATAGTTTTTGAGTTATTAAGGAAAACGTGATTTAAAAAAAAAACTCTTAAGAGATACCTTGCCGAGTTTCGCGAAAATACCTCGATCTCTCATGTTCTATTGAAAAAAAAAAATCCTATTCACAGAAAGACCCGTTGCACTCGCCCAGAGTGCAGCGCAGGGAACCACCGGTGGGATCTTTGAATGCCTTATGGCAGCAGTCGTGGAATCTAATTATTTTAGTTTTTGTCATTTAACGCGAAACTATAAGTCGTAGAGGAAACATTAAAAGGGAAACTAATGCTAAGCTTGAAATGTTCTACCTGATGATAGGATTGATATCTCAAATAAAACTTTGTTTGGAATTATTATTTATTTTTTAATTTAAAAAAATTTGTCATTTTTTCAATTAATTACCTTTTGTTGTAGCGCCAAATGAAAGACCTTGATCTAATTAATGCTTATTATTCTATGTATACATGTTTACGGAGCTATCATACTTTTTTGAATTATTAAGGAAAACATGATTAAAAAAAAAGAAACTCTTTAAGGGGTATACGGTATAGCCTCAATGGCGCCGCCATGAAATGTTGACTGGGGTGGCCAAAGTTAAACACAGATGTGGGGTGGCCGTGGCATAGCTATTTCAATAAATGGTTGAATTTTCATTTAATCTCCGACTCAGATCTGGGGTGTAAGATTTCATGGGCCGCCCCCTCCATCCCACCCCGGGCTCCACACCCTGTTGGTTATATTACTTGTGCTACAATAAGCGAATAACTCCTAATTAGTTTTTTGACAATGTTATTTTTGTGAATAAGGAAAGCTATTTATGGAGGGTCGTAGCTTTACAGAGATCACAAAACATCACTCTATGAAAAAAAAGAAAAATGTATACATGTATATTATATGAAATTCAGCTGTAAACCATGGAGGGCGGAGGGTATAGGGGTCCTTCCCAGGATATTATCCTTTCCCATGAAAAGTTCTTTTTTTCTTTTCAACGTGCTACCCCTTTCAATGTGCTAACGTGCTCCTCGTTTAGGCCAATTATGAGTAAAGAAATATACAGAAACCTATTTCCACAGGTCACCTTCATACTTTATTTACTTTTTGCCTACCAGCCCTTATATGCAGCAGAGGTCGCGGAGAGTATTCATGACAAACAATGTAATTGTGTGTAATACCTTGCTGTGGGAGCCTGTGCTGTTCTTATCATATCCATTGTGCGTACTGCAAATAATAACAATCCTAGTTTACTCTACAGTAGTAATTATCTAGGCCTGAAAGACTGGGTGGTTAAAAGAACCTATTGCTGCCTGTACACCAATACCTATTGTGAAGCCTTTAAGGCAGCGTGCAGACTCCCGGCAGTCAGGCGGACAACCTTAGGTAGGTGTGATGCGGAGGGAATTGAGGCACAGGTTATTTTTCTATGAATTTATTGCCTTACATTGTAAGCCTAGTATTTCACCATTAGCTCAGCTTCCACAACTGTGTAGTCTTCCTTACTTAAGATGTAAGGTGTTAATGAACAAAGTCACCCCCACGTGTAAACATTTTCTACAAACTTAAGTGGAATTTCAGCAGTCATCATTGTAGCCAATATACTGATGGCTTGTTAAGTTTTCTTCTAAAATTGTAACCCACAATTTAAAGAAGAAAATAATGAAGTGATACAAGTTCCCTAACCACATGGAGGTGAGGGCAACTAATCCCTCCCCATGCACTGCAGTGGCAATGACCATAAACTAGGAATTTGATTACTATGATTCCCATACCACACACTCTTTATGTCCTTCTGTTCCTCAGAGCCACACGGCCACGGGATTTATTGTATAAAATGCACCTTCTGGAGGCCGTGGATCAGCTGGGTTCCCTAACGTGGTTCCAACTAATATTGTTGTCTATGTATATACCTGAGCCTTGAGTTGCGAGCCACACCCACTGTCTCCAGTGGTGAGCCTCGTCCCTCAGCAGACAAGCCGGGCACTACAGGAGGCAGCGGGCTGGCTCACACTCACAACAGGCAAGGCCATAATGAACTGATACAACAGAAAAAAAAAAACAATTTCCTGGGTCTTGTCGCCCGTGAAGAGAGAAACTCCTGTACAAAGTCTTATTTAAAAAATCCAAATCCATGGTCAAGAAGTGGTGGCAATAAAGGTGTTTGCTATATCACAGAGTCTTCATGAAATGGAACAGCCACCTCCAGGGGGCAGGTTCCCATCAGCTCTCTCAATCTCCAAGACAGCCCGTGAAAAGATGTCACTCACTGCCTGAAAGTCAAAAGAAGTCAGGTTGATAACTCTATTACCTATAATAAAGTAAAAAACACATATCACCTGGTCTAATGATATAATATTAGCTCTACCTGTTACTATTTCTGATGATCAAGTGCATAAAGACCAGTTTTGGGCTGATGCACAGCCGAGCTTTCCGCGGCGCCAATCTTTTCACCCGGAAAATAATGGACTCGCTCTGAATTGATCTCACCAATTTAAAAAATATGAAGGTCTTTACGATTTGCTGTGTTGTGTTATGTACCTATAGCTAGATGAAGAGATGGCAGATGGGTGGGGAGGAGGGAAGCAACAATCATTGGAGAGGAAATGAAATATGGAGAGAACAAAGGCATTTAAAGGTCATAGTTACCCTTATTGACTCTATATTTGAGTCTCCTATGAGAAAAGAGCAAACACTGTCCCGTATTATCACATCTCAGAGAATGGAGGGAAGTAGGTGTGTGGTGGTGTGGTGGTGGTGGTGGTGGTGGTGTGGTGGTGGTGCATGGGGTGTTGATAATACAGTGATGACCCTCAAAGTATGATGCTCATCCTTCTTCGTATGACCTCTTGGGATGAGCCTGGACTCCTCGTTTCAGAAATGCATTACTATTTTAGATGGAGTCACAAAAATTATAGTACAATGCCATTTTAGTTTGTGAAACACATGCATAAAGAGAGCTGAAGGGCTGGTCTGGAATGTAATTTTTTTTTTTACTGGTTGGTGAGATCACAGTTTTGCAAGGCTTAGTAAGTACATGAGGCATAAAGGGAAACAACTGAATTAACCCCTTCACTGCGGATATCAAATTCATAGGCCTACTCCCCTGTGCGGCAGGTTTAATTAAAATATAAAATAATTACTGATCATATTTCAAAGTGCCTAAATGAATAGGATGCTCATTCCATACCAGAAAATCTATGTTTCGTCTTGGTGGAGGCTACCAGCTATGTGAAGAGTTACGTCAAAGTATAGCAACAGGGCCGTGACCGTGCTGCCAGACGCACAATGAAACTACTTACTACTATGCATTCATTCACTCATTCATACTTCTGTTTTATATCCATCAAGAATATATTGAATATCTTGATTATTTAGCCTCGCCATTGAAGTAGAGGGCGCGGCAGCGTCAACACGTCGTACTGTACCGCTTGACTTTATTAGTCATACTAACTCACTCAAGCAGAAAAAGAGGTTCTATTATATCGCAACACTTGACACTGTTGCCATACAATCCTATCACAATGAATATTTACCCATAATATCATTGAGCGCGCAGTTTAAATACAGAAACCATATATGTACCAGCCGCAGTGAACCCTTAAATAGCTGAGAGACCGTATTTGTACCAGCCGCAGTGAAGGGGTTAAGAAGTATGTCATAAGTGTGTGAAAGTCTTGATCGATGTTGCTGAATGATTTCCATGAACTCACAAGCAAGCACTACTTATAGAACATGATCAACTTACACTCACAAGCAAGCACTACTTAAATAACCTAAATGTGATACATACAGCTGATCAAGACAAAGTTAAAATTCAAGCAGAGGGAAAAGTGCCACGACAACCAACACAGCCAAGGATTGTGCAACATCTTTGTCCAGACACAAGACAAACAAGTCAGTTTGCAGGAACAATAGGGTGGTCAATGATTGGAATGGACTTGGTTGTTAGGTAGTATGTGCGGAGTCAATAGGGAGCTTTAAAATGAGGCTGGATAAATTAATGGATGGGGATGAAAGGGGGATGTAGCCTGCAGAGCTGGGCACTAAATACATTGAATGTATTTAAATACTAAATACACACAAACCTCGATTTCCCGGACTAATAGGGGGGAGCACTGGTCCGCGAACCGCAAAAGTCCGGGAATCGCAAGTAAAAAAAAAAAAAAAAAAAAAAAAAAAAAAAAAAAAAAATCCGATGCCATTACCCACCCCCGGACGTTTATCCTACTCTAGTATTTACTGTCCGGCAACCGACAATATCAACTACCCCGCCGCGGACTTTTACGTCCGCTGAGCATGCAGCCACCTGGCGGGAGGCAGCAGAAAGTGTTCAATAGTCTCAAGAGACGTTCCTGCACCAGGGGCAGTGGGGGTCAGGGGACTAACGGAGGCTGTGCAGGTGAACCGTGAGTGTCGTGTGCCCAAATGTAAACAATACGACCGCTGAGCATGCTGCCACCTGGCGGGAGGCAACAGAAAGTGTTCAATAGTCTCAGAAATGTTCTTGCACCAGGGGCAGTGGGAGTCAGGTGACTGACGGAGGCTGTGGAGGTGAACGGTGAATGTTGTGTGCCCAAATGTAAACAATACGACCGCTGAGCATGCTGCCACCTGGCGGGAGGCGCGGACACTGACCAGGGGTGACAGGAGACACTCGGACCGCCGGACAACTTGGTCAATTTACGAACAGGACCAGGCATTTCAACGTATAAAAAAAAAAAAAAAAAAAAAAAAAAATTGGCCGAGCCTGACATATCCCGGACCTCGGATTTTGTCCGGCAAATTCGATATCCGGGAAATCGAGGTCCGGGAAATCGAGGTTTGTGTGTACTAAATACATGGAAGAAATGTATCTAAATACCAAATACTAAATACATTTTACGAATGTATTTAAATACTAAATACATCAATTGTAATTAAATACATACATTTGTAAATACATTTTACATACACACAAATTTTAACATTCCTTCTCAGGCCAAAACTTCCTTAAAATAAGGAAATTTCCTTGAAAGTGGAAACACTGGTTCACTGTAACATCAGGGTTGACAGATAGTTAGGCGGGTTTATGGCCAAATTAACTGATAAAAAAGTATTTACATTTATATATTATGAGTATTTTAAATACATGAAAACCAATGTATTTATAAATACAGTTCTAAATACACAAATGTATTTAAATACTGCCCAGCTCTGGATGTAGGTAGTGTTAAGTAACAGGAACTACCACGTGTAGGTCTCACGGCCTCTTGTAGCTTCCTTATTTTCTTAACTCACCTCATGTTCCATGGCACTGGTCTCCAGAAAGGCTGCCTTCCAGCTGTCGGCCAGGCGGCGGCCCTGGTCGGTGCTCACCACACGCTCCCTGTGCAAATCATTCTTGTTGCCCACCAACACCACGGGTATTCTGAAGGCAGTATGTGAACCAGGTTACTGCAGGGTCACTACAGACATGCATTTATCATAACATATCACCGTTGCACCTTTCTGAATGTCTGTGTCCTGGAATGTGAGATGTGTTTGAAAAGGGAACTCACCATCCCTAAACTTTAAATGAACTAAAAATGGTACAAAAACTGATGCGACACTGAGGTCACCAGTGATAAGGGGACATATCAACATGAGGATATCAGAATGCTCTACTCCAAGGCAGGCCAGGTAGAGGCACCACTGGGCCCTGGTGCTAGGGGTGATTCTGGGCCCATAAAAATCCAAAGGCAAGCGCAGTGAGCCAATTCAGTTGGGTGGTTCGGCCTGTAATGCTAATCGGCGGTAATAGCTGGGCATCACAAGTCTAGCTGGTGATCAAGAGCATGTGTCACAAACACAAACACTGATCTGACTGATTTGACTTACAAGGAGAGGTTGCAGAAATTGGGTTTGCCATCATTGCAATGTAATCACATCATGTGTATGTTATCGCCTAACCTTGAAGGCGGTGTATAGAGCTAGGTTGGGACTAGAAAGAATTGACATAGACATGACATGTCAATGCTCTCAAGCATGTACAGTATTAATGAAATGCCAGCATATATAATTACAATGCTTAATATTCTAAAATATACTGAAAATGCCATGTAGTATGTGTTGCATCACAAGGCAGCCTCCTATGTGTGCAAGTGTGGGCAGGAAAGTGAAGTGCTTCAAAACTCACGTCTCTTTGCCCATCATGTCGAGAATCTTATCGTAGATCACCTGGGCCACCTGGAAGGACTTCTCCGAGGTGATGGAGTAGACCAGGACGTAGCCGTGGATGTTGATGGAGTACTGGGCGGGGAAGATGCTGTACTCGTCCTGTCCTGCCGTGTCCACCAGCTCCAGGCCGTACTCCTGCCCCTTCACCTGACACAGGGATATGCCCACACTGAGCTTGGTGTTATGGTTTGACTTACCTGGCTACACATAGTTCTGCCGGCCACATACCACATATAGACCACGGCCACATACCGCTGCTGCATCCCAAGAAAATCACAACTGGAATACGGCTGCGGTGTCTCTAGCCGCAGCGTTTAAAGATACGTGTCCGTAGCTCTATCCACTCGGTCAGAACAAAATATTTTGTATATGTTCCAACAAGAACATGGCACCTTACTGGGGATATCACCTGCCTCATAGGTCAGGCCTAAAGGTAAAAACAATTAATAGCACGGGGCGAGGTGCTTACCTTCAGCTTCTTGGTGAAGGTGTTCTCAATGGTGGGGTCGTAACTGTCCACAAACTGGCCATCAACAAACTGGATGCATAGAGATGACTTCCCTGCAAAGAGGTTAGAACATAAAAACATAAGAAAATAAGGAAGCTACAAGAGGCCGTGAGACCTACATGTGGTAGTTCCTGTTACTTAACACTACCTACCAGTGGCGGCTCGTGATAAAATAAAATGGAGGGACTGCAAGCTTTACACAACATTAGGATACACAAATTTGACCTATCTCAGGTATGAGTTGTAGTTAATGTTCACGGATTTCAGGGCATGGTAGTAGTGGTGGTTGTAGAAGGGATGGTGGGGGTGGTAGTGTTGGTAGTAGAGGGGATGGCTAAGGTGGTGATGGTAGAATTACAGTATTACTTGAAAATAAAGTCGGTACTGCTTGATTTCAGTCTTTTCATTTAATGTCAACTGGGATAAGTTGATGTTTTGCAAATACTTCACTGGATTTTCCATCGTCATAGGGTAATTAAAGAAAGCTCAATTTAACCACACCGTCTACACACACTGTAAACACGAGAGGGACGAGACTTAGCTGCCTGGACTGCAGCTCTTTGTTTTCACCACAAGTGGCGCGGCGGTGCCGCAGACATGAATCCTACAGCAAATATGAAAGTAACTTAAATTTTTGTCTGGTTTTAATGAAAATTCCCTTAGTAACGTATTGAAAATAATTACATAACATATGACTTTTTATTACCATATATTTGTTAGTAGTGTATCAATTCTGCAGTGTCTCTAAAAGCATCATACACCTGGCAGTGAGTGTCTGGGGTGCTGCAGCTCTGCAGCCCTATGCCACGAGCCGCCACTGCTACCTACATCTACCTTTCATCCCCATCAATGAAATTGTCTAGCCTCCTAATAAAACTCCCTATTGACTCCGCACTAACTACCTGATGACCGAGTCCATTCCAATAATTTACCCCCCTATTTGTGAACCAGTTTCTCCCTAAGGTTAGCTTAGGTCAGACTGGGAGAAGCTAAGGATAAGTCTACAACTCCTTAAAGCTTGATTATTTCCATGGTGCCTCAATCCAATAAACTCTATTTATGAATTATTGGATGGAGTCTGTATTCTATATGCTTGCGTTAACTAGAAAAACCATGAAAATTCCTTTACTTTTTAGTCATAACTTCAATTATTCTCGTTTGTCTTATTCTCCATGAAACACAACCACAGCAACAGCCACTGTATCATTATGGATGTTATGTATAATAGGTACCTGGTAAGAGTTGGAGAATGAAACACAATACACTTGAGAAAAGGTGAAGATAACAAAAGGCTTACCGTAGATAACACTAAAGTCACCAGTCACTTACCACTTGCACTAATGTCGCCAGGCACAATATATTGCGAATTCTAGCATCACTATAGACTTGTATGTGCCACCTGAAGACATGTAGTGTGATGTACATGATATAAACTACTGTGCATGCCTCTTCAGTGGCACATAAAAGTCTGTAGTGCTGCTAAAATTCGTAATATAATGTGCCTGGCGACATTAGTGCAGTGGCAAGTGACTGGCGACTACGTATAGTGTTATCTACGGTAAAGGGTATCATGGTGTTTTATCACCCCATTTCTCTTATCTGCCCCTGTGCACAACTATGTATTCTAACTTATTCAGGTCAAACATGCAATAACGATGGCAAGCTTGGTCTAGGCATTGCTACAGCACAGCCACTGTTGTCCTGCGGGATACGTGAAGCTACATCAAGTGACCTTCAAACAAGACATATTTTTCCTAGTCTCTGAACAAAGTATTTAGCAATCATTCACTGTTTACTCATACACCACGACTTGTCTCATGGTGGTGAATGCGTGTCATACATTCACAGGCTGTCATGGCATGAGGGGGATGTCAGGCTCATTGTCAAGGCACGCAGAGAGGGCAGAGAGGATTTTTTTTGTTCATCCTTTAATACCCAGTGATCAAGGCTGGGACAGGGAGTATCTACGTCTCAAAGCGCATATACCGTTAGACTTAAATACTCATGTTATTTTTATGTCCTATGCACCCATGGTATCACTGTTCCCATCCCTCTGGCCTTTGTCTGGGACTCTGGATGGGCAGTGTGGGCAGACCGATCAAAAATATTACTCCCAGCCTTGCCTTGATAGGGAATGAGGGTGATAATTCTCATGCCTCAACCTTGAAACATAAATACTTACCTACGCTTCTGTAGCCCATAACGGCCACTTTTCTCGTCTTGGGGGGCATTGCTAGGCAGGGGTGAGGTCAGTGGTCCATACGAGACGCGTGCAGCACACCTGGGGTAGGCAGGGGAGGCCGGAAACACAGGGGAAGGTGTGGGTTTGTTTTGGTGGCTGATGGCGCGCGTCACTGCTCCAGCTGTCTCAAACCCTCATATTTTTCACCTCGCCATGGATATATACAAACACATTAATACCCAGGACCTTACAATAGTTATCTTACAAAAGGTTGCAGCTCCCTAGTAACAGTATCCCCCCCTCTGGTTGCATAATTGACGCAATATCTGCCCAAGGAATTATTTATGATTTTTTGTTATGGGATATATTATTCATGGTTTGGTTTAAGTTAATGTATACGTATATTTTAGTGTTCTGAAAAGTATAGGTAAGGTTGGTGTATTATTTGTTTGTGGGATTTATGTTATTTCTATCAGCTGTGGCAATCAGGGATCAGCTGGCGGGCATGTGTGTTGTCATCGGCAGCTGCACGGTGGCGCCGCGGCCCTTGCCTTAACATTACGCAAGGTACGCACCATGCCACACATGTTCTATCGTATGGTTGTGTTGTGCAGTGTACATGTTATGCATAGTGGATGTGCAGGGTGTGTGTGTGAGGACAGGGCGTGGGTGCGTGTTGAGGGGTGTGGGCGCGGGGGCGTGGCGGGAGGGCGGGCAAGACAAATGGCGTGCAGGAGAGGGAGATGGTGACAGCTTTGTTTTATCACTTACATGCTTATTTACTCACGTTTTTACCGAATTACCTATTCACTTACTCAATTTGGGGTAAAGATTCGTTTTGGTAAATATGTAGTTTCAACCAATATTGACAATATTGACCAATATTCTCCTGACATAACTGGGGGGGTCTGCCCCCCAGACCCCCCTGCTAGTTAACTAACCTGGGCATTGATTATGTAACCTAACCTCACTGGGGGGGGTTTCGCCCCCCTCAGACCCCCCTTGTGTTATTTTTCATTTCCGCCGGCTGTTGTAGGTAGGGGTTATATATATTTTTTTATATACATTTGTGCCTCCAGGCAGTGACGGCTAATATTTAGTACATAACTGTGTCTGGATTCAAGTATTTTACACCTTTCTGCTGTTTCTATAGGTCATAACGTGTGTGAAAGTAATAATGAAATGTTGTGCAAACAAAACAAATTATAGGAGAGGCTAGTTTGAGGGTTAGGTTAGGCTAGTTTAATGTTTGGATTAGGTTATTTTTTTATGCTTTTACAAATGGAGTTTTTTTTCCAGTCAAAACGTCTTAAAAAGTGTATTTTTTAGAGATTTGTCATAATTTTTTCGAAGGTAAAATTCTAGAGTCCTTTCCCGCCCTTATTGGTGGGCTTTTTTTCTCCAGACCTTCACAGATACCTCTAAAACGTAATTATCAAGTGGGGGAGAGGTAAAATCCGGTATCCGGTCATTTCGCCCACATGTCAGTTCGCCCACACCAAAAGGTCGTTTCGCCCAAAGTCAGTTCGCCTACTCGGTGGAGCCATTTCGTCCACATTAGATAACTCCTTTACTGTGCAACGCCAAGTTAGAGTTGGCGTCAAATGTAGGTTGGGGGTTGTAGTAAGTTCACTAAGTGGCTCGAGCGGTTAGTTGGGTTCATGGGATAATTATTATGTCTATCTTTTTCTTCTTTTATTACAAAAGATAGAACTGGAGAAATAGCTCCGATGTTTGAGCGTCTTTCACACCAAGCTACCACCACCCAAGTCTTTCACACCAAGCTGCCACCACCCAAGTCTTTCACACCAAGCTGCCACCACCCAAGTCTTTCACACAAGCTACCACCACCCAAGTCTTTCACACCAAGCTGCCACCACCCAAGTCTTTCACACCAAGCTACCACCACCCAAGTCTTCACACCAAGCTACCACCACCAAGTCTTTCACACCAAGCTGCCACCACCCAAGTCTTTCACACCAAGCTGCCACCACCCAAGTCTTTCACACCAAGCTACCACCACCCAAGTCTTTCACACCAAGCTGCCACCACCCAAGTCTTTCACACCAAGCTACCACCACCCAAGTCTTTCACACCAAGCTACCACCACCCAAGTCTTTCACACCAAGCTGCCACCACCCAAGTCTTTCACACCAAGCTGCCACCACCCAAGTCTTTCACACCAAGCTGCCACCACCCAAGTCTTTCACACCAAGCTACCACCACCCAAGTCTTTCACACCAAGCTGCCACCACCCAAGTCTTTCACACCACCAAGCTACCACCACCCAAGTCTTTCACACCAAGCTGCCACCACCCAAGTCTTTCACACCAAGCTACCACCACCCAAGTCTTTCACACCAAGCTACCACCACCCAAGTCTTTCACACCAAGCTACCACCACCCAAGTCTTTCACACCAAGCTGCCACCACCCAAGTCTTTCACACCAAGCTGCCACCACCCAAGTCTTTCACACCAAGCTACCACCACCCAAGTCTTTCACACCAAGCTGCCACCACCCAAGTCTTTCACACCAAGCTACCACCACCCAAGTCTTTCACACCAAGCTGCCACCACCCAAGTCTTTCACACCAAGCTGCCACCACCCAAGTCTTTCACACCAAGCTACCACCACCCAAGTCTTTCACACCAAGCTACCACCACCCAAGTCTTTCACACCAAGCTACCACCACCCAAGTCTTTCACACCAAGCTACCACCACCCAAGTCTTTCACACCAAGCTACCACCACCCAAGTCTTTCACACCAAGCTACCACCACCCAAGTCTTTCACACCAAGCTACCACCACCCAAGTCTTTCACACCAAGCTACCACCACCACCAAGTCTTTCACACCAAGCTACCACCACCCAAGTCTTTCACACCAAGCTACCACCACCCAAGTCTTTCACACCAAGCTGCCACCACCCAAGTCTTTCACACCAAGCTACCACCACCCAAGTCTTTCACACCAAGCTGCCACCACCCAAGTCTTTCACACCAAGCTGCCACCACCCAAGTCTTTCACACCAAGCTGCCACCACCCAAGTCTTTCACACCAAGCTACCACCACCCAAGTCTTTCACACCAAGCTGCCACCACCCAAGTCTTTCACACCAAGCTGCCACCACCCAAGTCTTTCACACCAAGCTGCCACCACCCAAGTCTTTCACACCAAGCTGCCACCACCCAAGTCTTTCACACCAAGCTGCCACCACCCAAGTCTTTCACACCAAGCTGCCACCACCCAAGTCTTTCACACCAAGCTGCCACCACCCAAGTCTTTCACACCAAGCTGCCACCACCCAAGTCTTTCACACCAAGCTACCACCACCCAAGTATGCACGGTAGTAGACGACATTTCAAGAACATGGATCTACGGCTCTGTATGGCCGCCTTCCACTTGGAGCGTCTTTAACAAGTCTGTACGCACAAATAATGATATTGAAGGGTGGCACAACCGATTACATAAGCGTGCAGCAGGTAGAAGTAGCCTCCAATTCTATCTTTTGGTAAGCCTTCTGCATAAAGAGGCTAAATTAACATCATCACAGATAAGGCTGGTGTCAGAAAGACAGCTCCGAAGGATCCAACCAAGACGATACAGGGAACTGCAAAATAAATAGTTCATTCTTTGGGATGAATATATGAGGGGTGAGAGATCCTCATTACAACTTCTCAAGGCTTGCTCATATTTAAATGGACCAGTAAGCTCATAATAATTTTAATTACATGCATTTTACATGAATGGTCAGTTTTTTTTATTTTACTTTTAGAATTATGACAATAGTTTTCATACATTTTATTCTTTATATGTTTCTCTTGGGCTTTAATAAAGTTTTTACGACATGATTTGTGCATTGTTGAATAATACTTGTGGGCGAACCAACTTTAGTGTGGGCGAACTGACTCTTGAGTGTGGGCGAACTGACATGTGGGCGAAATGACCGTAAACCGTAAAATACAGAAAAAAATACTAACCTAACCTAACCTGGTAAAATTCTAGTTCTTTCTCGCCCTGAGGTCTCGCTAGGAGGTTATTGGTTAGGTTATAGTGAGGTTAGGTTAGGTTAGTACTTTTTTTCTCCTTTTTTTATCTCCCTCACTTTATAATGAATTACGTTTTAGGTTTTAGATTTGAAGGGATCTGTGAAGGTCTGGAGTAAAAAAGCCCACTAATAATGTCAGGAAAGGACTCGAGAACTTTACGGTACCTTTTCGAATTGCAAAAAACACTTTTTTGAGGTTTGCAGGAAAACACTATCTCCATTAGGAAAAACATCACATATTAAGCGAAAAAAAATTGAACTTGTCTGAAAATCTTGCAACAGTCATAAAATAAATTTTTACCTCACTGACCTCCAGGGGTGGGATGGCAGGCCCTGGAGGTTCACTTGAGGGCTATGATAGTTGGCCCTCGCCTGTGGTGGCGCAGACAGGATTTTTATAGTGGCGCCTGTGAGTAAAGGCTCATGCCGCCCCCCTGTGTCCTCCGATGCACTCGTAATCGAAGGTAGAGTTCATGGGCAGCATGTGGGTGTTCTTAGGCCACTCGACGGTACAGAAAGATTTAAAGTCAATTTTGGTTCTCACTCGGGATCAAACGCAGGTCATCGAGAATGCCACTCAGAGATGCTAACCACTCTGCTATCGCCTCCCCATGCTTTATGTAGAAATATGCAGAAATGGAGAAATACCATATTTTATGGTTTATAAGACGCTGCATCTTGGAAGACGCACCCTGATTTTGGAAAAAAAATTCTAAGAAAAAATGAAAATAACAGACCACCAAAACTGTTGTCCGATATACAGTCATTTTCACACAAGAACATACTTACTATTCATTATCTTCATTCAGCACTGCTCATCAGCCATTTTTATTTTCTAGCTTGTATGCGATAGTATAACTAAATCGTCATGTTGGCTGGCTGAACATGTACACGCAGGTCGGACGGCGGGAGTGAAAACAAACCCGACCGCAGCGGTGCGGTCGGGTCTGCCAAGGCGGAATGGCTCCCGCCAGTACCGCAGTAAACATCACAGCGTGAAGGACAGATTAGTTGATTTGAATGGCTTATGGTATTTGAAATACTTGTAACAGATAAGTACTGAGGTTACATCATATAAGAGGCTAAATTGAATAGCTTCCTAAGCTAACCTCGTACAATATTCGTCTTGGAAGACGCATGAGTATTTTTCAGGGTATTTTTTAGGGAAAAAAGTGCGTCTTATAAGCCGTAAAATACGGTACTCCTTATGATGAGAACGAAACGTTCAGGATACTTAAAACCACCGATCGTGTATTGGTTTAAACTGCACATATTCCCTCAATTTGAGGTTAATATTCTGCAGGAGTTGGGGGGCTCCACAGGGCTTTCAACTAATGGTCAAAATTTACTGGGGGTAGATTTTCAGACAAGTTTGATTTTTTTATGCAACCTACTTTTTCTCTTATTATTTTCAGCTCAGTATAATGTGCAGTAGTTATTCACTTGCAGAAACTAAAAATGTTGCACTTATTTTTACATGATAATAGTTATGGTTAGATCACGTTTAGATTTGGTTAGGCCAGATTTAGGTTATGCTTAGGTTTGGTTTAGGTTGGGTTAATTTTAGGATAGGTTCGGGTTATGTTTTGTAGAGTTATTTAGGTTACTTAGATAAGCAATCTGATGGTGCATGATTTCCCGGCTGGTTGGTACCGCCAACTCCTGTGGAATATTTACCCAATTTGATTAGTAGGGCACATTCATGATAATTCCCATACAGTTATCCTATGAGATGTGGTGAACCGCTTGTTGATTGGCAACACTTGTCATCATGTTACCAGATGACTCGAGGCAAGGTAGGGATAGTGTGGAGTGTAGGTCCGCGCCTCCACGACAACACTGTTAGCTTCATATCATAGTCTTGGGACTGCAAAGATGTCTTGCTACTATACTGTGCACGTGTAAGTATTGAAACCATGTAAATTATGGGTAAAATTCTAGAGTCCTCATCCCGCCCATATTAGTGGCTTATTTATTTTCCAGATCTTCACAGATCCCTTCAGATACCTCTAAAACGTAATTATAAAGTAGGGGAGAGATGCCCCTAATCCCCTCTTCCCCCCTAAACGACCCCCCCACCCCCTGGAACCTCCAAAAAATATTACTAATCTAACCTCACTACAACGTAACCTAACCTCACCAATAACCTCCTACCGAGACCTAAGGGCGGGAAAGCCCCTTTAGGTAAGATTATTGGATCACATTAGGTAGGATTATTGGATCACAGTCTGACGTAAACATATTGCAGGGAGACTTAGATAAACTTAACGAGTGGGCAGTCAGATGGCAGATGGAATTTAATATTGATAAATATTATATAAATATCGTTATGAATGTTGGTAGAAAAAACCCTGGTAATAGATACACCATAAGCAATGTATCGCTGAAAAGATCAGAAGGTGAAAAAGATCTTGGAGTGAGGGTGAGCCCAGACCTCCGACCTAGGAAACAATGTATTGAGGCCAGAAATAGAGCTAATAGAGTATTAGGATTCATTACCAGAAGTGTTAAAAGTAGAAGTGCGGAAGTTATTCTAAAGCTTTATCTGGCTCTAGTCAGGCCTCACCTAGACTATGCAGTTCAGTTTTGGTCTCCATATTACAGGATGGATATAGTTTTGTTAGAAAAAGTGCAGAGAAGGATGACCAAAATGATACAAGGGATGCATAACTTTAGTTATGAGAGGAGATTGAAGTTATTAAAATTACACTCACTCGAGAGACGCAGAGTAAGGGGCGATCTGATAGAAGTTTTTAAATGGATAAAGGGATTTAATAAAGGAGAGGTAGGAAAAGTTCTTACGGCTTTTAACCAGGGTAGAACAAGAAGTAACGGATTCAAGCTGGAAAAGCGTAGATTTAGAAAGGAAATAGGGAAAAACTGGTTCACAAATAGGGTGGTGAATGAGTGGAATGGTCTCAGTAGACAGGTAGTTAGTGCTGAGTCATTGGGGAGCTGGATAGGTTCATGGATGGGGATGAAAGGTGGATGTAGGTAGTGTTAGGTGACAGGAACTACTACGTGTAGGCCTCACGGCCTCTTGTAGCTTCCTTATTTTCTTATGTTCTTATGAAAGGATAAATTAGTGGTGTAGTTCATCTCGCTACTTTCAAGACTAAACTTTTTTTCCGATAGATTTTGAGGTAAATTTTTACACTAGTCAACCCACACTATCTTGGCCCCTCGGGTGGGGTTGTGGGGTTCCCGCAGTGTTGTCACGTTCACCGTTGACAAGCTGATGATGACCTCTCTCATACTGTTAGCTGTTACATTAATTATTCTTTAATCATATACAGGAGAACCTCGTTTAACCGGCATTTAAAACAACGGCAGCCTCAAAACAACGGCACTAATCGACTCAGGCTTTTTTTTTTTTTTTTTTTTTTTTTTTTTTTTTCTCACTGATAAACTCTGGAACTCTCTTCCTGTTTCTATTTTTCCACTTTCCTATGACTTACATCTTTTCAAAAGAAGAGTAACAAGACACCTCCCGAACTAAATTGGCTCACCCCTCTTTTTTATTTTATTCTCTTACTGTCTTCTTTATAGGGACTGGCGACTAAGCGGGCTTTGTATTACCCATTTTTGTTGTGCCCTTGGCCGGTTCCTTGTGATGGGAAAAAAAAAAAAAAAAAAAAAAAAAAAAAAAAAGGGATTTTGGACGATTCCATAAGAGTAACTCTCAAAACAACGGCAAAATGAGTTATCCGGCATGCGCTCCCCCCCGAGGGTGCCGGATAAACGAGGTTCTCCTGTAGTTTTATAATACGGCTGGATGATTTTATGAATGGCTTGCGATTTGAGGGTAAAACAACGATTCTGTATACTTTTCATGACATTTGGCATGGAAGCTCGTTCGACGTTGCCGCCCGAGTGACCTTGACACAGCCCCACCCAGTCATTCATGGTCACTCCTCCGCCATGGAAGGTGATAAACTTAAAGCTGCCATAAAAAAAAACGTTCTTAGACTTTGATCCCAGTGGTGGCGTGGCAAAAAGGTCAAAATAAGAGAGAGAAAAAACTACAATGAGTGTGAGAGAGAGAGAGAGAGTGTTGAGGGTGGCGGCCTGGCTGAGGTAGCGGGCTGATGTGACAACACCGCTGACTTGACCAGCCGCACTGGAGGGGCCAAGATAGTCTGGGTTGACTATAGGACCATAATCCCTTTGGTAGTCAAACTATGACATTCCAACATGTTTTTATGCGTTTCACACGAAAATCATCATAAAAAGTGTCGGCAATGCTTCTGTTTGTTTTGATCCCCCTCCCCCACTATGATCCTGGAAACTTGGTGGCAATGCGGGGTTTGTGGGTGGGGAGACAAAATTCACAGGTTTACCTGATGTAACCTAACATAAGCATACTAATCTGGGGGGAAATCACCTTAAAACTTCTCAGAAAACACCGAATATTGAAAGTTTTGTAAAACTCTTAAGGGGAAAATCCTAGTTTTACGAAACAGCCTCTAAAGCTCCGTCCAGACTAGAGGGCAAAGTCTGCCGGGCAGTGCCCGTCACGGGGAAAAGCCCGCGGGCACACTGAAACTGTCATCCACACAGCAGAGCCTGCCTGGCCCAGTCAGAGGCGAGCAGCTGGGCAGCCAGGCAGTAAGGCTGGGCAGGAACCGTTAATTTTGGAACCGCAGGTTCCGGTTCCATAGACTCGGAATCGTTGGAACCGGTCCGGAACCGGTTCCGGTAATTAAAAAAAAAAATTAATAATAAAAAATATAGCAAATAAAAAAATAAAAAAAACTTATAATTAAAAAATATATATAAATAAAAAATAAAACAAATTAGTAAATAAAAAACATCAATAAATATATATATAAAAAATAAGTACATATATAAATATAAAAGAAAAAAAATATAAATCAGATTAAAAAAAAAAAAAAAAAAAAATATATATATATATATATATATATATATATATATATATATATATATATATATATATATATATATATATATATATATATATATATATATATATATATATATATATATATATATATATCTACATATATATTTATTCATGTATAATATATAATATATATTTATATAATATGTAAAATATATATATATATATATATATATAAATTATTATATTATGATTTAGTCTTTGCGGTACGCCACTGCCTATGAGTCATATCTATAATAATATAAGCGAGTGTGTGTGTGTGTGTGTGTGTGTCCGCTCCAGGTGCCGCCCCCTGTGGCGGAATTCCCTCATATGGCACAGTTTTGGAACCGGCTCGAGCAGGGGAAGGTTTTAAGCCTATTTATGAGATGATCCAATAACTTTTTTTTCTTTTTATTAGCAGCCTATTAGCGAGAATTGTGAAAAAAAAGTGGGTTGCGAGAATTGAGGAAGCCTTGATGTAGGGTGATGGGTAATGGGTGGGGTGATGGGTAATGGGTGTGGGGTGATGGGTGAGTGAATGGGTGGGGGGTGATGGGTGAGGGAATAGATGGGGGGTAATGGGTGAGTGAATGGGTGTGTGGTGATGGATAATAATGGGTGAGTGAATGGGTGGGGGGTGGTGGGTAATGGGTGAGTGAATGGGTGGGGGGTGATGGGTAATGGGTGAGTGAATGGGTGGGGCGTGGTGGGTAATGGGTGGGGGGTGATGGGTAATGGGTGAGTGAATGGGTTGGGGGTGATGTGAATAGGTTGGCGTTAATACACATATTTCTACATCCATGATTTCAGGAAAGCTACAAGGGGCTATCTGGAGAGTCTGTGTTTGGTGGGCCGGAGGCCCACCAAACACAGGTGGTGGCCCAGCTAACACACTTACGTATTTTGTACGTAGTATAAAGGTAGCGGTTTTGTAACTTTTACGTAGCAAAAATACGTAACTAATACGAATTTGTGTGGACGCCCAGGTGCGTCCTAACTACGTATTTCACTACGTAACTGACAACCTTTCTACAACATTTTGGGAACCATTTGCACGTTTCAAAAACGTTTGTACTGCCTTTTTAACACGTTCCATCATCTTTTCACAACCTATTTGCTACATCCCACTACGTTTTTGCTACGTTACTACTACCTTCAGCGAGCACATTGCCACAACCTTCCTGGTACGTACCATATTAGCCTACCTTTCTGCAACAGTTCTTGCTATACAGCTCCTTTGAGTTGGAAGATGTATAGTTGTGTAAATAACTATACAGCGAGTAATTTGTGCAAAGCGTGCACTAGCCCACCAGTAAAGACTCCTCACTAGTGCCCGCCCTGTTTATGAGGTGATCATAATGTCTTGCCACAGTAGGTTAGTTTTTACTTAATGATCCTCGTGTCAATGTGAAAATATATACTCCTTCAGATATATTTGAATCCTAAAAATGAAAATCTAAGTAGTCCCAATATCCCATAATATCATGTATGTGACTTTTTTATTGATTATAGTTTTGAATATATTTTAAGTTTACCGTTTAAAAGTTTGAAATCATTACATTTGATTATATAATAAGCATAACAAATAATACAATTTGATTTACTAGAACTTATAATAGTATACCGTATTAATTAACATTTTCTCTAATATGAACCTAATAGAAAAAGTTTCTACATAGACTATAATAAGAAACAATACATGCATAATAACCTGAAATTTACTCTTTACTTCAAATTAAATTTCTTCATCCAAGCAACCGTATTTTGAATGTGAACCATATGTATATCCGTCACAAAATCGTAAATAAAAATAAATAATTAAAGGTGCTAAAAAGGTGATTTTGTCACGTGAATGCTCTACGTAGTTTGTACGTTATTTCGTGTATATAGATCTACCTGATATAAGTCACCTGATTTTCACCATAACTTCAATTGGAATTCACGTGGATAACGGTTTATGTCATATTAACCCTTTCACGCACGGTGACGCGATCGCGTCAAAACGGGCCCGTGTACATCTTAGCTTTTGACGCGAATTGCGTCAAAAAACATAAAAAAATTCGCCAAAAATAAAGTACTTATCAGAATCGCGTCAAAACTTTCTGCGTAAAAGATCCAAGCTAGGCCTATAAAATAAACTAATTGTCAACTCGCTCGTGCAAATGGATTTGAAGTGATAAGGGCCCGTGTCCCTGTTCACTCTCAGCAGGCAGCGTGTTAGCCCGCCTTCTTAGCCATCCGTCTTCCAACATGTGTTTCAGTTTTCCTCCATTTTCTCAAAATCTACTGGCCATATGAAAATTATAATGGTAGCGTTGGAATCCTCATAAAAGTCCGCTTTTATTGGCATATAAATCATAAAAAGTCGACTCAGGAAGTATCGAGCTACGAAGTGGTGAACGTAAATATTTCTTATTTCTCTTTACTCAATGTTTTTTGAAGTCGTTAAACTCCGCTATTTATTTGCATTTCTTGTTATTTTTGTCTTTCATAAGGCAGAATAATCTCTTGCGAAACCAATGATATATAATAATGCCAGGAAAAAAGAATAATCGTGGTTGAAATTGATAACATAAACAAAACATTCGCCGCACAGTCAGGCCATTCCGCGGGGCAACTTAGAGAGCCCCAAATTGATGTCGCAGTGGACGGAAAAACTTAATAAACTTTTCGTGCGTGAAAGGGTTAACGTAATACTTACGTATCTTTAACATATGTATCCACGTATTCATTAGGTATATATAACGTTTTGAATCCTCTAATATCACGTTACATCATGATCAGAGCTGGGCACTAAATACATTGAATGTATTTAAATACTAAATACTAAATACATGGGAGAAATGAATTTAAATATTAAATACATTTTATGAATGTATTTAAATACTAAATACTAAATACATCAACTGTATTTAGATACATTTGTAAATACATTTCAAATACACACAAATTTTAACATGTCCGAAAAAAAATGGATTTCCTTAGGATTTCCTTAGATTTTGAGTTTCCTTAGAAATTTCCTTCTCAAGCCTAAATTTCCTTCAAATAAGGAAATTTCCTTGCAAGTGGAAACACTGGTTCACTGTAACATCGGGGTTGCCAGATAGTTGGGCGGGTTTATGGCCAAATTAACTGATGAAAATGTATTTACATTTTTATATTATGAGTATTTAAATACAATGTATTTAAATACTCATAATTATTTAAATATTTGTATTTATTTTGTATTTATGTATATGTTTTGTATTTGTATGTATATGTATATGTATATGTATTTTGTATATGTATACAAAAATTCAAATACTGTATTGAAATACATGACAACACACACACACACACACACACTCAACCACACACACACACACACACACACACACACACACACACACACACACTCTTAAGTTTTGATGCTTTATTTTAAGGATTTCAGAAGTTTTATTGGATTTTTATTGTTTTTTTAAGGGGGGGAGAGGATTGGCTAGGGTTTAATAGAGATTAGTAAGCATGGAAGGGGATTGGCTAGGGTTTGATAGGTTTTGATAAGGTGGGAAGGGGATTGGATAGGTTTTAATCGGTTTATTTAAGGATTACAGGAGTTTTATTATTTTTTTAGTGTTTTTTTAAGGTGAGAAAATAATTGGATAGGGTTTAGTAAGCATAGAAGGGGAGTGGAATTTTGAGTAAGTTAAAAATTAAATTAACCCCTTGAGGCCCAGAACGTAATTTCTATTGTAATATGACTACCATTAGACAATATTTGGTGAATGTAAGCAATATTTTTAGAGCTATGACCTGTTTAGTATCCTTGTCCACTAACTAATTTGGTATAATCAGTTACTTTTTCGTAATTTTATAGCTAACAACAGACGATTTTATGTGGCAAAGGAAAGATCTGGGCGTGAAGGGGTTAAGAAGAAGCTATTAAAGAAGTAAATTAAGAATAAGTAAGTAATTTACTAAGCATAGAAGGGGATTGGCTAGGTTTTAATGTGTTTTTTTAAGGATTTCAGGAGTTTTAGTATTTTTTTAAGTGGGAAAGATGATTGGCTAGGGTTTAGTAAGCATATAATAAAAATAAAATAAGTGTGTGTGTGTGTGTGTGTGTGTGTGTGTGTGTGTGTGTGTGTGTGTGTGTGTGTTCATGTAGTTGTGACATATGATGACATACAGGAAACGAGATACTGCATAAGGTCATATTGTCCCGTCTCCGAAACTACAATTATCTAGCTTGACTTTCAAGTCATGACTCATGAATGTGTGTATTCAGAGCTGGGCACTAAATACATTGAATGTATTTAAATACTAAATACTAAATACATCAACTGTATTTACAGTTTGCGTGGATAATCAGTGCACGCCTCCGAAAAGGGAATGTTTACACGTATGAGGCACCATGTTTATAACAAAATAATGTAGAATATCAACACTTACAATTGTAGTCAGTATTTCGTTGCGTAGCCCTTGCCCTTGATGACCCTTTGAAGGCCACGTGGTACACTGTCAGCAAGATTCTGAAGGAACTCAGGCTTAAATTCTTCCCAACACTTTCGGAGCTCCATTTCAAGCTTGGGGAGTGTAGAGGTGTCACGTGAGCGGAGTTTGCCTTTAATGATGGCCCAAAGATTTTCCATGGGTGATATATCGGGAGAATTACCTGGCCAGTCATCTATTCTCCCAATCTTGCAGTCATCAAGCCACTGTATCACATCTCGAGCTGTGTGGCAGGATGCTCCATCCTGTTGGAAAATCTGTGCCTGTGTCTTTTCAAAGCAGGCCTCCAGGTGGTCATTTAAAAGATCAAAATACACCACTTTGTTAACAGTTGTGTTCTTTGGGAAAATAACTAAGTTCCCAATACCATGAAAAGTAAAGCAACCCCACACCATTAAACTGGGAGGGTGTTTTGTGGTATTTCGTGTGTAGTGAGGCTCGGTGGGGTCTGACCCGGGGCCACGGTACACTTTTGCTGGTCCTCCTCCACTCACACAAAATGTGCTTTCGTCACTCCACAGCACAGCCCGCCACTTGTCGAGAGGCCAATCTCTGTATTTCTTTGCAAAGTGAAGCCTTTTCTTCCTTTGGCGGTCATTTATCAGTGGCTTATTCCGCGCCCGGTAACACCTGTAGCCAAGGTCACGTTTCAAAGTTTCCTGTACAGTACGAAGCGACACATTACCAAGAAGAGTATGATTTTCCTCCTTCAGTTCTCCGGCTGTAAGGCTAGGATTGGCATCAAGCTATCGCCTTAACACGCTCCTGGTTCTGTTACACGTTTTTTTTTGTTTCCCAGGTTGTTTTTTTGGGAGCGGGAGATTCACCTCTCCACCAGCCTTAAATCGGAGGATTAAATTTTGCACTGTTCTAAGCTTTAGTCCATTAAGCTTGCAAATTTCCTTATTATTGATCCCATCCTTGTAAAGATCAATGATTGCTTGAATCGTTGTGCCATCCGTATGTTCTCCACCCATTATGTAATCCAGCAAAAACAGGCAAAAACACGGGATGTAGGGGAACGCTGCAGGCTATAAGTTCAAAATCATGCAAACTGTCAACCGCCTATGGAGGGAGAAGAGGGAGGGAAACCCTCCCTCCCACACACCGGTGAGTGTGCAAGATGATGTACGTCGCTGTCAGACATACGATTCATGCCTTCTGCATTTTTTTATAGCTTAGGAAGCAACTTTAAATCTGCGCGGTAAATTTCGATGAACGGATTCTGGCGTAAAGATCATCCGCGCAAGCCTGTAAATACATTTTAAATACACACAAATATTAACATCTCCGAAAAAAATGGATTTCCTTGGGATTTCCTTAGATTTTGGGTTTCCTTAGAAATTTCCTTCTCAGACCTAAATTTCCTTAAAAGAAGGACATTTCCTTGCAAATGGAGACACTGGTTCACTGTAACATCAGTTGCCAGGTAGTTGGGCGGGTTTATGACCAAATTAACTGATAAAAAAGTATTTACATTTTTATATTATGAGTATTTAAATACAATGTATTTAAATACTCATAAAAGTATTTAAATACTGTATTTAAATACATGACAACCAATGTATTTATAAATACATTTCTAAATACACAACTGTATTTAAATACGTATTTAAATACTGCCCAGCTCTGATCATGATGTTATAAGTACGTAATTGAAACGTAAAACCACTACGTACTATATTAGTAGAAGAAACACGTATTTCTGTAAAGTCTTAATTACGTTGAAAAACGTATTGTAGCGACGTAACCAAACACTACCTAAATACAACATACACAATTCATATTAACGTAATACTTACGTATCTTTGACTTTAACATATGTATCCACGTATTCATTAGGTATATATAACGTTTTGAATCCTCTAATATCACGTTACATCATGATGTTATAAGTACGTAATTGAAACGTAAAACCACTACGTAATATATTAGTAGAAGAAACGCGTATTACATAACGTCTTAATTACGTTCATAAAACGTATCGTAGCGACGTAACCAAACACTACCTAAATACAACATAGACAATTCAAGAGTGAACGTATGATTTACGTATATATTACGAATTTTCCTAACGTTACCAAAACGCTACCTTCTCAAACGTTAGGTTTACGTAGTGTGTTTGCTGGGGGGCCGAAGGCCCACCAATAGCCCTCCGCAGGAGCTAGCCAAAAAGCCCGCCCGGAGGGCGGCTTTGCGGCTAGTTACTAATACAAATACAAGCTTCATTTAACTGAGAAAAGTATCCAAGTTACACAACACCTGTGCCGTTCACGTTGTCCACATTTCGTCTACCAGTTGTCCACATTTAGTCTCTACCAGTTGTCCACATTTCATGGCATGGCATGGGGGGGGGGGGCATGCAACCATGCCCCCCCCCCTTTTTGCAAAGAATAAATAATAATAAATAAATATATTCATCGAACGAAAAAAAAAATTTAAACGAATTTTTTTTATCCGTGCCATTATATAACTTAGTTATATTAAAGTATTCGTCCAGACTCATTTTTTCTTTGCATAAGTATGTTGAATGTTCATTCAAAATACCTACCTACCTAATCCACACAAAAAAGAAAATTTCTTCGCCTTATTTCCGTGAAAACACGACTTTTGTATAACCGTTTTGTTTTGTTTGGCCCCCCACTTTTCAAATTTCTGGGTACGCCACTGATAGCTACCGTCAAGTCATGTAGATTACTGAGGAACCGTTAAGGCGGAACCGGTTCCAGAATCGGAACCGGTTTCCAGCCAGTCATGGCGGAACCGTCGGAACCGGTTCCAGAACCGGTTCTCGCCCAGCCCTACCAGGCAGTAGCCGTTCTCTATTCAGGAAGACTGTGTGCGTTACGACAACAATGCGAAGCAGGAAGGACCGTAAGAAGCTAGCACTGTGTACCATAATCATTGCTCTGTGCCTGAAAAAGAAAAAGGACAAAGTGGAGAAAAAGAAGTGGTGTAAAGACTGGCTAAGTAAAAGAAAACAGTTGGGAAGTCATGTTACAATTTTTTTCTCAGTTCCCGTCTGTGTTGGTTGCGGAGTGTCTATTTTCTTTCTAATCTCATCCACTGTCACGGACACACCTACATCTTGCATTTCCTTTGCGATACTCTGGAAAGCAGCAGCTTTTTTGTCTCTGTCTCTGTATATGTCCATTTTCACTTTCCATGGGCACGGGTGTTGCCGATAAAGTTCAATTAGGTGAAGGATCGCATATCTTGACCACTGATTCTTGCCGGGCGGAGGGGTAGACATGATGTTCTGATGTAGATGTAGTGTAAATTCCTGACAAACTGACAATCATGGCTCCAAAGCTCCACATGTAACCTCGTATGTCTGGCAGCGACGCACTGCCGGGCGCGGCGGGCAGTGCCTGGTGAAATCGCTCACCTACCATCACGGGCATTTTACTCATTTGCCCGCGGGCACAAGCGCTGAGCCCGCCAACAGGCAAACTGCTCGCTTGTGCCCGCGGGCATTGCCCGCTAGTGTGGACAGAGCTTAGGAGGAAAATCCTAAAGTTTAGAACATAAGAAAATAAGGAAGCTACAAGAGGCCGTGAGACCTACACGAGGTAGTTCCTGTAAGTTTGGCAATCTCGGGGGAAAAGATTAAAGTTTTAAAAAAAAATTTGGCTAAAATCCGATAAAATCCGATAGGTTTTATGCTGATTTCCCCCCTGATTCCTAAACCTAATCTAACCTAACCTGAATGTTACCTAACCTTAGCCTTAATCAGCATTTTGTAAACATAGCAGACGTATTCCTCCTCCCCCAAAAATCATCTATACAGTACGTATCTCCGAAACTATTGATTTGCGACGGGAAACTCAAAGAGAAAGTTTCTTAGCAATAGGGTAAGTATAAACCATACTCCCAATTGTGTAGAGTGCTAATAGGGTCCTAGTGTGAAATAATGCCAATTTTGATGTGTTTTGATTGAATCTGATAACCGGTTTTCGGCAAAATCGCGTATATTTAATTTTCTTTACTTATTTTTTTCTTTCAAGGATGGGGAGTCGGGACATCCCGTCAACAAGCGATTCCCTGTGGAAAAAAAAATCAGATTAATTCAAAACACATCAAAACTTATCAGAAAAAAATTGTTTCGTCCTCGTAAATAACAGCGATAGTAGCTACTCAGCGCTGGGGTTTGGGTTGGGGGCCACCCACAGGCCTGCTACCAAATCTTACCAAACATTTTGCAACCTTCTAACCTGATTAAACCTAACTTAACTTTTTGTAACTTCCTAACCTTTTGTAATCTAACCTGACTATTTGCTTTCGAAAATTGAATTCTAAATATGTCAAGCCAGCTCAGACATGAAAATACTCAGAATGACGAGATCTACACAATGAAATAGGTAAGAATTTATTATTTGAAGATGCACTAACACAAAGTAATACTACCTGGCAAAGAACTCTATAATTTTACCAGGTTAGGTTATATATTGAAGTTAGGTTAGTAATACTGTGATGCATAAAATTACCGGAACCGCTATACCAAGCAGTGTGTACCCACCCTTTGGCGTAGTCGGTTAACGCGCAAGTGGTTGACGTGCAAAATCTGGTGATGGTGTTGTGTAGGTACAAATCCTCGCCGGGCTAGGAAAAAGGAAATGATTTATTTCCTAATCTTCTGCTAATCTCCAGGTAGGCCCTCATCAGGAGGCAGGTGTTGCCAACTTTGCATGCATATTTGTGCAAACAGTTTTAGCAATGGGAAAGCCATTGAAAACTAAAGGGGGGCATTTCCATGAATTTTTCAAATTGCAGCTATGAGATTGAGATTTTTACACATGAAAGTAGGTTCTATGAAATTTATTTTTTTCAAAATTTGAAGGAGACGGGGGCTGAAGTTTTGAACGATCTCTTTTTTCCCTTTTTTATGCCTTTTTTAAATATATATTTTTAATACACTTCTCTGTTATATATTGTCGTACATTATTTTTTTCTATTGCGTATTGTAAAGTAACTACTCTGCTAAAATATGTTTGAGATTTTTTACGATTGCTTCATAAATATACATTTATGATTTTTTTACATGAGTTAGCGAAGTTTGACCTTTTTTGTTTAAATTTTTTGTATATTGAAAAAAAAGTATACCACTTAGAACAAAAACCCTCAATTAGTTTTTGCTGCTTTTATTTGTCTTTTTTATCACAGAAAATCACATTTGAAATAATTTGTTCACAAAAAAGTTGTATAGCTGTACAGTTATACAACCTAATTTTTATATGTTTTATTATATGTTGTATACGCCTATTTCAAAATATTTGGCACCTTGTCCCCTTTATATGCAAGGGTATTATACACGCACAGGCAGTGGCGGCTCGTAATATAATAAAATGGATGTACTGCAAGCTTCACACAACAGTAGGACACACAAATTTAACCTACGGGTGTTGGAGTGGGTGAGTGAGAGGGCAGGGAGGTGTGAGAATGAGGTACATGGACAGGTGCAAATGGAAACTCCTGCCGTTTCCACCCCTTTGAGGGAGTACCTACCAAGGAACAGGCGTCAGGGTAGACCAAACTAGCAAGCCTGTGATGCATGAGCCACACGCACTTCTCACCTCATCTCAGCTTTGTCTTTGGAGGTGGAAGGGAGAGAAGAGTAAAGTGCTGATTTCATAGTTATTAATCTTTGATATAATCAATGACTAAACTTTGATTGTCGTTTGCAGATGTCAGTGAAAGCTGCAAGGAGTGCTTCCCTGCCTATCAATGTTGGTGATGTTTGCAATATTTTCTCTTTTCTGCTGACATCATGGCTGCCGCCTTGAATGTGTGTGGCGAGCACAGTTTGGTAAGTGAAATATTTGTGTATTGTCTGAAATATCTCTTGGAGATGGTCAGCACATTTAAGGAAATTTGCAGAAAATGTTCATGTAGCTTATCATTGATACTAGATTAGTACTGCTTGCTTATTTTCTTATACAAATAGAGATGTAGTGATTGATTATATAATAACAATTAATGGATAAACTTGGAACAGCACAGTTCGTGAATAATGAAAAACAAAAATCTACTAGTTTAAATGCAAACCAACTTGAGTTTACTTGCGAGTTTTCTGAAAATTAAACTAAAATCAAATTAGTTTGCTTACCCACTACTTTGATAATCGTCGAGTGGCCTAAGAACACCCACATGCTGCCCATTAACTCTACCTTCGACGGCGAGTGCATCGGAGGACACAAGGGGGCGGCATGAGCCTCTAATCACAGACGTCACCATAAAAATCCTGCCTGCGCCACCAAAGGCGAGGCCCTTGGTGGTCACAGCCCTCAAGTTGGCCTTCTGGGCCCGCTATCAGAGCCCCGGAGGTTATTGTCTATAGACGCTATAGGCACAAATGTTAGAAACAAAAAATGAGAGGACAGTGTTGAAGTATGTGAGGTAAAGGGGTGGATCATACCGCCCCCACCTGTGCCTCCGATGCTCTGGTCATGGAAGGAAGGGTTGATGGGTTGTGGGCAGACTTTGGCCACTGGATGATGGATTTGCATCCGGCTGGACTCAAAACTCGGGACACCGAGCTCACCACTTCCAGGCTGTTAATTTTTATATTTTACAATTCCCTGTAAATTAAGGCACTAAAATATTTTTCAATCTCATGGGCACCAATGATTTAAGGAATGAAATAGCCAAGTTAATGAATGCACTGCCCTGTAGTCTGTCCATTTCTAGCTTGCAAATTAAGCCTGAGCTTTATCCCGCTGGTGCTGTCCTCGCACTACATCTTTTAACTTACTAGTTCACTTATTTAAGACTTTCTTACTTCTTTACTGGACACTAGAATCTAATGTACAGAAAATAAACTAGGAGTTGAACTCAAAGATGGTGGTACAAATATTTGTACCACCTTTTTTTCTCATGCCATGTAGTGTGAGGAGAGCACCAGCGGGACACTCTGCCTCCTGGCAGAATGAATGAATCGGAGACAACTTACAAACACAGCTCTGTCCATTTCTAGCTTGCAAATTAAGCCTGACTACAGGGCAGTGCATTCATTAAGTTAGTCTATTTCATTCCTTAAATCATTGGTGCCCATGAGATTGAAAAATATTTTAGTGCCTTAATTTACAGAAAACTTAAAATCACACATTGTTAACAGCCTGGAAGCTCGGCAGCCAGAGCTTTGTCTAACCGGATGCAAATCTTTCTCTGGCGAGGGTGTGGGTTTCTGTGGCGTGAATTTTTAGGTCAGGAAAGTAAGAAGATATTGTGTAATAATAATTTTATTATCACCCGGAGCCATACAGCAACATGACATAACTACTTTAGTGTTAGAGGTTATGCAAATAGTAAGTCCTTGGATATTATATGGACTGATGATATATATAGAATTATGCAATATTTAATCTGGAGAACTCAATCATTGAATTGAAGCAAATTAAAAACCAATAAATATTCAATGTGGAGAGTCTCTCGAACTCTTAATCTTCAATTGCTTATCAACCAGCAAAAACAGCCGATGCATAAGACTGAAGGTGAAGGTGGCCCCTCCACGCCAGGGAATGGAGGGAGCACCGCGGCAGTACAAGGGAAGTGAAGCATGGCTGCTGCTGGCTGATGTTGTCCACAGGTTGTCTGTCGCCGCCAACCACCGTGGTCTGCTCACCTGAAATGACAAAAAATGGTGGTCAGTTTATTTGATTTGCCTAAACACGTAGTGCTCAATACCTGGCAAATTATGTGGTCAAATTTCAATTGAAAGTATAATGATATAAATTGGGAGTATAGATCAATCAAATCTTTAAGAGGGAATGATAATATAAAATGTGAACAAAAATAGTATCTAGTATTACAGTATATATGTTGTGTTTATGCATTTAGAGAGGACTTGAGGTTTATGGAGTGGGTGAAGGTTGTTTGAAGGTAATAAGCTAAGAGACGCCTATGCAGGTGTAAGAGTTATCTAGAGCAGAGATTAATTTATTCTTCAAAATATTAGATAGTTTGAGGCTGGCAGGGATGTGTAATGTCATAACCATTAACATGTTTATAAATGGAATGGTCAAATATATGAACGGTACTACTGGAACTACGTGCTTTTATTATCTTTACACCCATTCCTTAAGAGGCTCCCTCATGAGGATGGCCACAGCAGAAGTGTCTCCATTTATTCCTGTCCTTGCATGCTCTAACCCTCTCATTCTTCTCTTGCCATTTTCATATTATCTTACTGTCCTCCCATGTCACTGAATCGTCCTCTATAACCAACCACGGCATCGACCACTCATACACACTCTTGGTCATCTCACTTTCTGCCATCCTTTCTATAGGACCAAACCACCTGAGAATGTTTTGCTTCACCCCTTCAACCACGACACATTTCATCCACTCACCCTTAATAATTCCAAACTTGTTATACACACTTTAATTACTTTCACCATCCATTCTTCTCACACCAGACACTTCAAATAACTCATTTCAACTGCTTGGATCCTTGACCTTTCATTCCACACCAAAGTCACACTTGCATATGGGATTGTTGATACAAATTATTGTATATATGTAACTTTTTTTACCTCCATGCTCAGTCTTTCTTTTCATCCTACGTCCTAGGCATCCAATCACTTTCTTCCCTTGCAGTACTCTATCTCTCGTCTCACCTTCCATGCTTCCATGTGTACCACGACGGCCACTTGAACTCTTCACACTTCACTCGTGGTGATGTTATTCTGAAGGGGATGCCGAAGGGGATGCTGCAGCCCTCATGACTAGCTGCAATGAGGATGTAGCAACTGGTCATGGAGGCTGGGACAGGGAACCCATGTAATGTTCCATAGGGGGAATGGATAAGACAGACAGAGTGCTACACTGCCCTGGGCCCACAATTATCCCTTATGAATCCCGTCAGAAGAATCCTTTCACAGACGCTCTGACAGAGTAACAATCACAATTCAGGGAATAAATCTTACTTCCCATTATTGTATATAAATTAATCTTGGTAGGACTCGAACGCACACCGTATAGACTTTGCCTCCAACGAAACCACAGTCAGAGACGGTACCAACTAGACCAAAGGATTAACCCCTTGAGACCCAGAACGTAATTTCCATTGTAATTTGGGTACCATTAGACAATTTTTAGTGAATATAAGCAATATTTTATAGATATGACCTGTTTAGTATCCTTGCCCACTAACTAACTTGGTATATTCAGTTAGTTTTCGTAATTTTATGGCTCGACAACATACATCTTTTTTATAGCAAAGGAAAGATCTGGGTCTGAAGGGGTTAATTAATCCACTTGGTCAGCACTCGTCTAGGTATTTATAGCACTATACATGAATGCACATCATGAATCAATGGAAGCAAAGGTCAGAAACATTGGTGCAGATATTGGCGATGTATAAGCTTATGTTTGTGGATGACACTTTACTACTGGTAGTTAAAAAAGATATTAACAAAAAATTCAAGTGTTTGAGGAAAAATTTGAAAATTAATGTGGGCAAAAATAATTAGAGTACTTCAGAAAAATAAAACTGAAGCAAGTAAGTTTGCAGATCAAATGATAATGTTAAAGACAAAAGCAATTTAAAATGACAATGGATAGGCAAAATAATATAGAGGCGATAATGCAAGAGGTGAACAAATTTAAATATCTTTGTTCTATCCTATGCAAGTATGGTAACCTAGAAATAAATACAGAACAGAGATACAGGAGAGCGAGCTTTACAAGGAAGGAAAAGTGACTTAGTGAGATCCTTGGGTTGCATAGTGAGACTGAAGACAACAAGTAATAAGTAAAGAAGGCACTCATGGATAGCATAATAGTTGCAACAGTAACAGTGCAAGGGAGACCTGAGAACATGTGCTATGGGTCTAAAATTAAAGTCATAAGAACAATAGAACAACAGAAAATAAGGAAGCTGCAAGAGACTGAGACCTACACGTGGTAGTTCCTGTAATGTAATGGAATGTCATGTCATGTCATGTAACGTGATTGTCATGGAAATATTCTACTTGATAGGTGGATGTGGTGTGGACAGAATGGATAGCGAGTCATGAAAATGTCAATGGAAGATTGGTATGGCTAGTAAGGGAGAAGAAAGGAAGTGTGGAGGTAGTGATAGTGAGGCGCAGTACACAGAGGCTTAGACACCTGGAGAGAATGGAGTGAGTTAACGTGAAGGATATACAAGACAAGAAGGAATGCTGGGAGAGTGAGAGGACGATACCCTAGAGAAGTGTGATAAATTGTTTTTACCCCTTCACGCCCAGATTTTTCCTTTGCTATAAAAAATGGTCTGTTACCGTAGATAACAGTGAAGTCGCCAGTTCTACGTTTCTTTGTTATTTACAGACGTGTGGTGGCGTTAATACTTACATTTGTACATCCATGATTTCAGGAAAGTTAGAAGGGGCTATCTGGAAAGTCTGTGTCATTTTGTGTCTTCATCTGTGTCATATTAGGGCTATAAATGAACAAATGACAAAAATAAAACCGAGTGGCGACCTCACTATACCTACTACAGTAAAGTCACCAGCTAGTATTTTAACCCAACAGTTGAGTCGCCACTCTGGGGAATTCAGGGAAATTAGAGGTAAAGTAAAACAAGTCTATGTATATATATTAGCTGCGGAAGATGCTTGGATATATAAAAATTCCTCTGCCAACGTGAAAATAAATTCTATTCAAGTTTGAAAGATCTGGCAAGTCTTGTGTCCTGTCACCCGAAAGGCTACTGTTTACTGTCTGTCATCGCGTGAAGAAAAACGTGAGAAGCAAAATGCGCAACAGTTATACTTGCAGATACAAAGCATAAAACAACGCTGAAACAGGGTAGATTATACAATCATGATATAAACTACTGTGTAACATCTTCAGTGGCACATAAAAATCAGTAGTGATGCTATAATTCGTAATATTTGGCGCCTGGCGACTTCACTGCAGGTGGCGACTTCACTGTTATCTACGGTAGCCATAAAATTACGAAAAGTAACTGAATATACCAAATTAGTTAGTCGACAAGGATACTAAACTGGTCATATCTATAAAATATCGCTTATATTCATGAAAATAGTCTAATGGTAGACAAAATACAAAAGAAATTACGTTCTGGGCCTCAAGGAGTTAAAAGGGAGCCACTTCAGTAAAACACACGGTGAGAGCTGCCCTGCCACAAGGTAGTATAACTCAAAGAATACTGGACCACTGGTGCAATGTAGTAATTGATAAAGATAAGGCACTGTAATAATTTTGTTCACTGTTTCTCATACTGTCACTAGGAACTAATGAAAGAACAACCTCATCCACTTTGAAGTGGCTATTAGCCCGATATCAGTCTGTCAACCCCAACGAACATTTTTTTGTCATAAATGAACTTCAATAAATGGCAAATCTATTCTTACAAAATCTTTAAGATTGCAAATATTTATAATTATTATGAATATTATTGTTAATTGACTAATACGTACTATTATTGTTATCGTTTTCTGAGTTACAAACAGTGGTCTTAAGGTGCCTGCAGCTTGACCCTTGAGCCATGCCAGGAATACCGCCGCCATGAGTATGTGAGTGAGGGAGGGGATGCAGGAAGTGCCCATGGGGGGACAGGTCGTGGCACCACCGTGAGGGAGTGCCAAAGGAGTGCCAGTGCAGACCAGACAATACAAAACTGAACTAAAAGTGGAATATATTACAATTTACAGGCAGATGTAGGCTACCGCCTACCGTGGGGAGGTGGTAGCAGAGTGGTTAGCGTCACCGAGTAGCATTCTCAAAGACCAGAGTTCGATCCCGAGTGAGACCCATAAATTCACTTAAAATCTTTCTGGACCGTCGAGTGGCCTAAGAACACTCACATGCCCTGCCCATTAACTCTACATTCGATTGCGAGTGCATCGGAGGACACAGGGAGGTGGCATGAGCCTCTAATAACAGGCGTCACTACATATAACAATCCTGCCTACGCCACCACGGGCGAGGGCCAACCATCACAGCCCTCAAGTGAACCTCCCGGGCCTACCATCCGAGCTGGAGGTATTATAGCCTATATTACCTACAGGCATTATAGACATAGATAAAGGACTAGTATTTTTGTGAAGGGGAACCTACCAATCAGATGTGTCAAGACAACAGGATAACTGAAACCCCCTTTAAAGTAATCATTCATGTACAGGAATCTTTTTGTCATATTGAAATTGATTAACTTTTCTCATTGCAAAGATTACTTTTAGTGTTTGGTAAGTATGGATAGACAGACTACCAAGCAAAGTGTATAATTGAGAGAGGAGAATATTAGAAGTGACAAAACTGGTGATGAGAGAAAGGTGGGTTTGGAAAAGGAGAATGTATGGACTAGAATTTCAATCGGACAATGTTGGTTGAAAAATTATTGCAAAAAGAAAGAAAGTATATCCTGCATTTATAGGTCCATAAAAGGCCTTTAATAGGATTGAGTGGGAGGCTGTGTGATGTGTTGAGTGGCAAAGGAGTTTGTGGTGTATTAGTGGTGTTTGGGTCTTGTAGAAGGATGGCAGTGTATGTGTTGAAGTGAATGGGGCAGTAGTAGGTAGAAGCTTTAGGATACATGGGGGAAGTGGAAAGGGGAGGTGTGCTGCCACCTCGGCTAATTCATTTGTTTATGGAAGGAGTTGTGAAGGGGATGAAAAAAAGGGTTTGGAAATGTTGGAGCAGAATTGTGCACAGGTGATGGGAAGTGAACATTAAATTAATTATTGTTTGACAGATAAAATTGTATTTACTGCAGAAAATAAGACTCAGAAAATTGGTAAAGGAATTTATCACAATCTTTCAGGCAAATGAAAAAGAAAAAAGATGATAGTTTTATCATAGGGAAAGCTTGATGTATATTTGAATATGGAAACTTATATAGAGTGCAGACAGGATGTAAGAAGCAGCATGATTGATTGATTTAATGCAAAAAAAGGTGAATGTGCCAGACAGACGCAGCATGCAATAAGACTGCATGGACAAATACAGTAACAAGCTACTTTAATGAATGAACTATCTCTACCAATTTCTGCACTATCACCTCTACTTATCAATTAAATGTAAAAAATCTATAACTAATGCAGAACAGAATTCTCAATAAAAAAATCCAGAAATCCTCAGTTTGAATAATACCCAAGGCAGAGAGATACATACAGGTACTCATGGCTTGCAGAGTCTGGGTAGGTCAGCAGCCCAGCCCGGCAGCAGGGAGTGTCTTGTCTCCATCCATCACTTGACGTGGGAGGTTCAATGGTGTTCTCATCATCAGCTTATTTTCACCATCATCCCTGAGGTATGACCCTGCAAAGTAAAGTGAGAATGATAATTACCATAAAGTTGAAGAAAAAGTATTTCTAAATGATAAAGTGGAAAACATGTGTTGCTCCCTTCAGATGAGGAACCTCTCATGCCAGGACAGTCACCCAGTGCATTTTTTAACATTACAACTGGGCGACCAAAATGTCTCCCTGTGATGAAAAACTGTCGCCCAGTAAGAACATTTTTAAGCTACTAGGCGACAAGATATATATATTCATAAACATCTTCCTGGATGCAATGGCTCATCATGTCTGTGTGTGCTAAATGTGTGTGCAAGAAGTAACGGATTCAAGCTGGAAAAGCGTAGTTTAAAAAAGAAATAGGGAAAAACTGGTTCACAGATTTAATAGGGTGGTAAATGATTGGAATGGACTCGCCACCCTTCTGGATATCCAAGGAATGTCGCCCAGTGAGATTTGCTTAAAAAATGCACTGCAGTCACCAAGAGGCCCAAAACTTGCCACTTGCATGTTTTTTTTAATTTGAAAGCTTACAATATTTTCAACTTATGATCTTTTTTTTTATTTTTTGTATTAATTAAATGTCAGATTTTCTGGAAGTTTTTGTGTTACATGTAAGAGATGCTTTATGCGAGGAGGTGAATCAGCTAGATGACCAGAATATAATGTACTATTGTAACAATATCAATAAACATACTTCTACAAGTCAAGCATATTGTATTCATTTCAAGATTTAGTCCTGAACAGCTGCTGACCAATGACTAGATGAATAAAGGCAAACTTTGTAAAAAATCTTGCAATATTTTAATCTTTCTTTACTCATCATTTTCCCCTAGAATTCAATGGAGGTTTTTCTGCATGTACTACACCCAGATTTTAAGATTAGCATCCAAGCTGTATCAGGAGAAAAGCTGGGTTCTTAAGCAGACTAACATCCTTGAGTGGAGGGAAGTGTGTGGACAGGAGAAAATGAAAAGCTTCTGCCTTTACCACCACCGTGAGGCAGCTTCCAACAAGAGGTTACACATCCTTCATCTGATCTAACCATCCTGCTGTAACAAGCCGTTCCTCTCCTCTTCCCTCACCGTTTCACTCTTTCTCTCTGACCCCTGCCCTTTTTTATGCTTTGCCATAGTGCCATATGACCTCTGATGTCTGGCACACTTCCCCTTCTTTTTAGGCATTAAATCAATCAATCCAACAAGAAGTGTCAAGAGTAAATTAGACTAGATGTTATTTCTGCAGTATTTCACTTCACTAAGTCTGATCTTTACTCCTGTCCGATAAAACGGGGTTATAATGAAGAAATTGATAAGATTTTAATATATATATATACACACACACACAACCTTGACAAAGTAATAGTGAATTAACATACCTGTGCAAAAATACTTGATTGGTCCGCATCAGGTCCTTGGCCGCGTTGGGGACGGAGTGAGGGTGACGGCAACACCTAAGCATCACCTGAAAGACAAGTCAAAGGTAAAATGCAAATTTCTCTTCCCGTCACAAGAAATGAGCGGAATGCACTTCTTAATGCAGTGTTTTTTAATATTTTTACTACCACGCCACCTTTAGTAGTTGGTCCTTGCTGCCATGCCCCACCCCCTCCCTTCACTTCTTCAACCAAGATATTTCAAAATATTAGTAATAATAAAATAAAAAAATTACTATTGCATAAGTCAAGGGAGTTAGTGAAACTTGACAAGTATTACCGTAGAGTTTGTCATCCACATTTGCCACACTAGCGACGCTCACCCTCGCGCGCGAACTTAATGTTAAAGAGAAGGCCGAGCTTACATGTATTTACTTGACAGATCTTACTTCTCTCTTGCCTCACGCCCCCCTAGTAATTACCAGCGCCCCCCCAGGTTAAGAACCGCTGTCTTAATATTAAGAATAATACATTTGTATACAAGTCAAAACAACCCCAAAACTAGACTCAGCGGTACAGGGGTAAGGAATAGCTGCAGCAATGACAGGTTGAACGTCGGTGTACCAGTCTGCACTTACACCCAGTTTGAAATTTACCCTGGGTGAATTCTCAGTTCTGGCCCACTGGAAGCAAATAGACCACGAGGACTAATGATTTTACTGTCATGCGTCCTTTACACTGTATACTACACTACGTATACTCAAGCTGCATATTCGTGGACCCCGAACCTGTCCTTTTTCCACTCAACTTTCCACCTTCTTCTGATCCCAGCTGGATTAACCTAGCAGGCATTTTAAGGGTGGTGGCGGGGTTAGTGGAAGGAGATTAACTTAAATATTTCACACCTGCTATTGCTTTTCTTTTTCTTTAATTTCTTCTCCTCTCCCTCCTCCTATATTCCTCCTTCTCCCTCTTAACCTTCCACACGATGAAAATATTCATGATAATATATCACATACTGGCTATTGCGGAGTCATTACAGCTTCTTTAAAAGGGGCTAAACTAAATAGGTTCATGGATGGGGATGAAAGGTGGATGTAGGTAGTGTTAGGTAACTGGAACTACCACGTGTAGGTCTCACGGCCTCTTGTAGCGTCCTTATTTTCTTGTGTTCTAATGATGTGTGGTGTGTGTGTGTGTGTGTGTGTGTGTCACCTGACTTGATCCCCTCATTAAAGGAGGAGTCAGATGAGGTGAGGGTGAGGTAGTAGGTCTCCCTCTCTCGTTCTACTCCCCCCTCCCCCTTCCTTCCACACTATGAAAGTATGGATGAGATTGATTCCCCCCTACCACTACCACTACAGGCTTAATTAAATCAATGAGGTCACTTCCATGTCCACCGATAGGATGGGAAAGAGAAGTGTGTGTGTGTGTGTGTGTGTGTGTGTTGTGTGTGTGTGTGGCAAGTATGAAAAATACATATCAAACAATAGCCATCATCTGTCAAGATTAGTCGGTCTTCTTTTTATTTTGGTAAATAGGTTCATGTATTTATCATTTATGTTTTTCATCTCTCTCTCTCTCTCTCTGGGCATAAAAACAATTTTTTGTCAGGAAACATATATTAAGAAAACACAGAATAGCAATCCAAACAGCTCAATGAAAAGGATCATTAGAAAAGTCACGGTTTGTGTGTGTGTGTGTGTGTGCGTGTATATGTGTGTATGTGTGTTGCTTTAACAATGTGTCCATCCCCCCCGTTTGTGGATCACTTCATTAAGCCGATCTGGTAGTGAATCCACTAATTTTTCACAAAGTTCTTGATTCCGCCTAAAGTGTTCCCACACTCGTGTTGCTGTATGTTGCACGGCTGCAGCGGTCCGTCTTTCCCCTTCCACGTGCCAGTCCCGGACCATGGCCGCCCACAGGTGTTCGATGGGATTTAAGTCTCATCCCTTGGGCGGCCAATTGACCACAACGATTTCTGGGTGGCGATTCAGCCATTCTGTCACCATCCTGCTGGTGTGAATAGATGAATATCATGCACTAGCGTGATGTGCATGGGTTCAGGAACCATCGTCCTCACGGATGGCAAAAGAACCTCTTCTAATATTTCTATATATTGTTCGTTGTTAAACTTGCCGTTAATTGAAACTAGTTCCCCTGGTCCCTGGGCCCACATCAAACCCCAGAAAGAAGTTATCTTCCTTCCTGATATTTGTTTTTCCACTATGTTTTCAGGGTTATATCTCGTGTTGTCACGTCGCCAACAGTGTCTTTTGCTTGCGTCTACACTTGAAAACACTTTTTCGTCAGTAAATATCACTGTTTTCCAGAACTCACTGTCTTTTGTTACATACTCGAGCGCAAAACCGAGCCTAGCCTCCTTATGTGCAGCTGTTAAAAAATCCTTGACAGCTGGCACACGACACTTAAGATTGGCTTCTTTCAGGGGCTTCATCGTTGTCTGAGGACTGCAGGGAAGGTTCAATGCTCTTGTGATGTGCACTGCCGTCACAATAGGAGGAGTCCTTGCCATTGCCACAATCTCTTCGTCCTCCTCCCTGCTCGTGCATTTTGGTCTTCCTGTTCTTGGTCTTGATTTAAGATGACCCTCTGCTTCGTAGCGACGAATCCATCGACGCACTCTGTTCCTGGAGACGCCAACCTCATCCACAATGCTGCAGAAAGAGAGAGAGAGAGAGAGAGAGAGAGAGAGAGAGAGAGAGAGAGAAAGGAGAGAGAGAGAGGAGAGAGAAAGGAGAGAGAGAGAGAGAGAGAGAGAGAGAGAGAGAGAGAGAGGAAGAGAGAGAGAGAGAGAGAGAGAGAGAGAAAGGAGAGAGAGAGAGAGCGAGAGAGAGAGAGAGAGAGAAGAGAGAGAGAGGAGAGCAGAGAGAGAGAGAGAGAGAAGAGAGAGAGAGAGAAGAAAGAGAGAGAGAAGAAAGAGAGAGAAAGGAAGGAGAGAGAGAGTGTATAGCAGGTGTGAAATATTCGAGTTAATCTCCTTCCACTAACCCCGCCACCACCCTTAAAATGGCGCTAGGTTAATCCAGCTGGGATCAGAAGAAGGTGGAAAGTTAAGTGGAAAAAGGACAGGTTCGGGGTCCACGAATGCTTTGAGTGTACATACTCAGTGGCGTACCGAGGATGGGGGGGGGGGGGATGGTCACCGTGATGTAAGGCAGAAAGGGAAGAAATCAGGCCTCCTAACAAGGTTGGCTGGCTAATTCAAACACGAACTTGGGACTGTGAAACACGCATGATAACATATGGAAAATATACTACAAGCATATTGCTTTAATCCTCTAACAAAATTTTGCCTTAAACCCATGAATTAAATTTTTCATATTTTTTTGCGGAAAACTAGCGTTGACTTGACAGACGTTGACGACCAGCCTTCATACAAATAGCTTATTAACACGCTTCACTAAGTACATTATCTATATGGAAATATCAGACATGAACCAAACAAACACGAAAAGCCTCATAAACCTGAAATTGGTGGGATAATTATCAAAATATGGAGAGTAGAAAGGATTGCCACAACGCGTATATTTCTTCACATTTTTATCAAGTTTTTTAATATCACATTAAGAATGGGGAAATGTATATAAAAATTCATGCTATGAAATGCCGATTCTAAAATGGTAATCAGATCCAAAATTGAAGCTGTAATAAAAAAGTTATTTCCCTACTCTTCCTCATTATGATTGGGGATATAGATCAAGATCTGGCACACTCAACCGCTACATCCTTTGCCGACGACACAAGATTAACAAAAAAAATTGTGCACAACCAGATACTCAGCAACTCCAACAAGACTTAGATAAAATCTTAGAGTGGGCAGATAGGAATAATATGGTCCTAAATGGAGAAAAGTTTTTGTTAAGGTATGGAAACAGAATTTATATCAAAACCTAACAAAATACCATTGCGGCCAACAGGAAATAGTAGCCAAAGATGTGGCTAAAGATTTGGGTGTAAACATGAACAAGGATGCTACCTTTTCTGACCACATCATATCAACAACAGCAAAAGCAAGGCAGCTATCAGGCTGGATCCTGAGGACCTTCCAAACCAGGAGTGAACAGTGTATGCTGACTCTTTGGAAGTCACTGGTGCTACCACGCCTAGAATACTGCTGCCAGCTCTGGTCACCACATAAAATATCTGAAATTACTGCACTAGAAGCTCCCCAAAGAACTTTCACAAACAAGATCCACGGAGTTGAACACCTAAATTACTGGGAGAGACTCAGGACACTGCACCTGTTTTCGCTTCAGAGACGCAGAGAAAGATACGTCGTCATTTATGTTTGGAAAATTTTGGAGAACAGGGTACCAAACACCAACGTGCAAGAAACAGTGCACCCCAGGAGAGGAAGGCTGTGCTACGTGTGCATCACACCAGGAGCATCTCAGAGAGTTAGAACTCTAACACACCACAGCTTCACCTTCAGTGCTACAAGATTATTCAACTGCATCCCAACAAAACTAAGAAACATGAGGGGTGTCTCACCCGACACCTTCAAGTACAAATTGGATGCCTGGCTGGCCAACATACCAGACCAACCGCCAACACCAGGATACACCAGCTCCAACTCAAACAGTCTCCTGCACTGTATCAAAGAGGAGAGAGAGCTGTCTGGTTACAGTGGAGATCCATCTCAGCTGCGTCGATAACTGACGGAATTCTTCAAAGGTATCAAAGGTAAGGTCACGCAAGAAAGTGATGACGTCACAGGGCCAACAACAAGGGTATTTTCTGCTATACAGATATCATGACAGCGTAAGTAACGGCTTAATTGAATGAACAAACCCTCCAATAAATAAAGAAACGTCATAAGAGCTCCGCAAATCATAGTTCAAAGGACAAGTAAATAAAATAAAATTTGATTGTTTTATGGTCCCGTTAATACGGTCCCACAAACCACTGTTTTCTCATTAATTATCGATTTATTAAGGAAATGTTATAGAGTGGACTCCCCCTTATCAAGACCGACGAATTAGAATAATCAAAGCCAATATAATGTCAGATTGGCGATAACGCTTGGCTAATGCTTGGTTGTGGGAATGTCTGGCTGCCCGATGTAAACTATCCTTATTTCACTCTTTATCCCCTGACTCTACAGACCTACCGTGGCTTGCATAGACATTGATACACACGTACTTAACTCTTGCTGGCCACCTAACATCGAGGGTCACCGTGATGTAAGGCAGAAAGGGAAGAAATAAGGCCTGACAAGGTTGGCTGGCTAACCCAAACACGAACTTGGGACTGAAACACGCATGATAACATATGGAAAAAATACTACAAGCATATTGGTTTAATCATGTAACAAATATTACCTTAAACCCATGAATTAAAAAAGAAAAAAAATTTGCGGAAATTTAGCGATAGTTTTTCATGGTCCCGTTCAGTGGCGTACCGACGGGGGAGGGGGCATGCGGCCATGGCCCCCCCTTTTGCAAGGAATAAATAATAAGAAATATATTATATATATATATATATATATATATATATATATATATATATATATATATTGGCCCCCCCCTTTTCAATTTTCTGGGTATGCCACTGCTCAGGGGCAACGCTGATGCCACATAGATGGGCATATTCTAAGATCAGATCAGGGGTTGGTGTATACGTATATTAGAGCATTATACAGAATACGGCAGTCATGGTCAGTGGGGGGACACAGGATTCACATGGGGAGGGACGTGCCTCTCCATGACCCCCCCCCCCCCCGTAGCAACGCCCCTGCTGCCCCCCACAGCGGACGCCCATGCCTTCCATCACATATTACTCATGTCTGTTCCATTACGTTGGAGTTGTTCATATCGTTGACAGGATGTTAACACTTGGTACAAATACTATCCTAACAATAAAACCAAAGTAGTCTCAAGTACTGAACGTTTGATAACGCTCGCCTCACCAAGGCGCCACTGATGATCGGTCGCTACTAGTTAAGCACTAGTAGGAAATATAATAGCCTCGTTGTTCGTCAATGAATTAATTGTTTTCGGTAAGTGAGAATTGAACAAAAATATTCCAAAACAACTTTAATACCAGGTCGTTGACACATCTATCTAATATCATCCTCAACAGCCGTGCACCGTGCACTTACAACTTGCCGTGCACCTCTACCCATTCACTCACACACACGCACTTGATGTATAAAGTACACAGCCTAATGACATGCTTTATGAGGGAAGACGAAGTACAACGTGCCTCAAGAGTGGGGGAGAGCAACTAGTGTTCCCTTGGGTTCTTCTGCAGTTTGATACAATACAAGGCACGTAGTCACAGCCGTCCTCAACTTGTAGAGCTGACCATTTGCAGTATTTCTAGCTCTTACATTAGCCATCGGAAATTAATAACATAAGGGTGGTATGGGGGGCGCAGCCCCAACAGTTAGGTTAAATTACGTAACCAATGTCCAGGTTAAGTTACTGATCTAGCGGGGGGTTTGCGGGGTCGCAGACTCTCCATTTAGGTCGTTACATAACCAATGTTCGTTCATGTATTGTATTAAACTACAGTTTTACCTTAACTTCCCACGTACAAAAGAAGGGGGCACACACACACACCTCCTCCTGCCTCAGCGAGAAGGACCCGTCGACCCACCCAGTCCACCCGTCCATGTTTTACTTGCACGCCAGCTTCTCCCCGCCCACCAACTTCTCCCCCCCCCCCCCCCCCTTCTAGTTCCCTCGTTATTCAGACCTCTCCCTCCCTCACTCTCTACCCGCCCCTACTGGAAGCCCCCCTGTGTTATTATTCATATCTGACGGCTGATGCAGGGATTAAAAATACTGCAAATGGTCAGATCTACAAGTTGAGGACTGTTATAACTACGTGCCTTGTATTGTATGAACTGGAGAAAAACCTATTTTTTTTGTCACCCCTTGGAAGATTTATAGTGGACGCAATTGTAACCCCCTTGTTCACAATATGTCCCTAGAAGAGCGTTGAACCCCCTTCCCCCCTCCCTCACCCTCACTAGTGATCGCCTCACTGACTCACAAACTGCGAATTAGCAATCACATGTCGACATGGGCGTCCGTTGCAACTTTTCCAGGAGGGGGCAAAGTGATCATACATACTACCTACTAGATCATATAAATTAATTACCCTTTAGAATTACAGTACTCTGATGATATAACAGCGGAGGACAATTATCTGCACCCCCCCTCCCTGCCGGACGCTCAAGCATGTTAAAGATCGTTAATTTTCTCTTCTACTTTCCTGATAACTTGTTACGCCCCATGACAACCTCACACGTGTACTGCTGGTGTCCTTAGGGCTCAACAGCTTACCAAATATCAATAGCGACAATACAGAGTTTGTTGGAATTTGTAGATCTACGTATTTAATAATTACCTTGAGGACCAGTCAGACTAAGAGCATTGATCAACTGGAACCAAATAAGAGAAAAACTAAATCACCATTTTTTCAATGACAGGAAACTTCACTAATTCAATATTTAATAAAACTTACATACCTGAGCCATAAGAAGGATCCAAAACCCCTGAAGCAGAGACGCACAATCTCACACACCACTCCTGTTGCTGGACGACGGTCGACGACTAACCTACTGGCAAGAGGGCGGGCGCTGTGGTCCCCCCTCCAGGGTGTTGCCGCCGCCTGTCACCCCTGCTCGTCACGTACTCACCTTGTCATCCACAACCCTGTAGCTGATAAAAAAACGCCTAAATTCGATCGAAAAAGCCTAGATTGAAAATGCCAGTAGAGAATTCTTCAGTACTATACAAGTATTATAAGACAAAATAGATCGCACATGAGCGTTGACAAGGCTTCAAACTTCATCCTGTTGTTGCCATGTTTCGCCTCCCACAGCTATTTCCGGAAAGATGCAGATAAGATTTTCATCCTATCTAGACACTTTACAAGTACCAACTACAAGGTTATTGACTATACAAAGCGCCGCCACGTCAGCACGAACTAGGCGGACTCGAACCGCTGACCGAATGCACAGGGACGCTGCACATTACGAGCTCACGTCTCTACCAACCATGCCACCCTGACGGGCCGGAAAGATGCAGCTTTCATGAGGTTTAGCAAGTTCCTTAGCATGAAATATATCTTGTGATCCTCTGTCTTCCTCTGTCATCAGCATAGGAAAGTAAACTTATGCGCAATGCTATGGGATGTGTCTTGTTCATTACTCGGTCCGGTTAACTCAATTCTATATTTCCAAAGTATTGCAATGATTGATATAAGTACATACATACCGTAGGCTACTCATTCTCACTTGGCCACTAAAAAATATATGGAATTTTAGTAGGTAAATTAACGCCTAGAAAAATAGATCTAAGTGAAAATCAAACCTATGAGCGACACCACTGCCCCCATGACCTCCCCTGCATTGACCTGTCTCCCCGCCTGTCATGTCTCCCTCATTAACCCCTTCACGCCCAGAACTTTTCTTTGCTATAAAAAATACTATGTTGTCGAGCCATAAAATTAAGAAAAGTCACTTAATATACCAAATTAGTTAGTCGGCAAGGATACTAAACAGGTCATATCTATAAAATATTGCTTATATTAATCAAAATCTTCTAATGGTACCCAAATTACAATGGAAATTACGCTCTGGGTCTGCAGGGGTTAATGAGCGGAGCGGTTCAGCGCCACAGATAACACAAAAGCTTCTCAATTTTTCCAAAAACAATTAATTGAGAAAAAGGAAAATCTTGTACTATATAACTTTAATCTTGATCTGTTTCTTAGAGAAGGCAGACTAAGTACTACGTAGTGGCAGACACGCTTTAAAGCTAATGAATAAGAATGTTGTAAAATAAAGATGTGCTTGGTATTGGTAGAGGCTCTTTTTTTATATCTAAGTAAAAACAATTGTCAATATATACTAATTTTAGAATATCAATACATTTATTATTTAAATTTGTTTTTTGGTGTATTTAGACAGAATATTTGCATTAAATACTTTGGTTTGTTGAATACTTGCAGAATTTTTTTTTTTGCTGTATTTAAATTAATGAAAATTGACTATGATGACCATTTGATAACCTTTATGAATGAACACTGACCGCTGTGGCGTGAGTCAGAGGATCACTGGTGGTGACACACAAGGTCACACAAGGTCACACAACATTGTTATCCCGAGGCCAGGCAGGAGGGTGACATCAAAGACACTCTACACTACTCAACAGTTGTAGAGTGTCTTTGGTGACATCACAGTGAACGCCAAGCTATGGTTACAGCCATGCTGATATTTTCATGGTAGGCTATTCGAGAAGCACTTGAGTTTGGTATTGGTATATATTCCAAGCAAAACTGAAATGTTATGTTACAAAATTAATGACTTCCCTGTCGTCTGATCATTTAGGAGGGAAAAGCTGTAAGTTGCTCGTGCTCCCCCCCCCCCCCCTCGCCCCTCACACACACACACTGCTGGGGGGGTGAGGGCAAAGTCAAAATTAAGCATATTAAACACATTTTATTGTTCACATAAAAGTATTATAACATCCTAGATAAAAGAAGTTTTTTCTGTACATATTTACAGCATTAGAATAAGAGGGAAATTAGCCTAATATCTTGCAGACATCGGGTAAAAAGAAGATAACAACTACAACAGACGGTGAGCGGCGGGGCGGGGCGGCGCGGCGGCGGGGGGGCGGCCAGGGACAGCAAGGGGGGGGGGGGGGGGGCGCACAACATGTAATCGTGTCGCTTCGAGTCACAGTGTGAAGCCAAGTCATTTGGGCTTCAGAAAGGCAAGCACCGCAGGATCAGGGTCGTACTTATGCTTATCACCAGGTGGCGGCGCGGGGCGGGGGCTCCGAGGGGCTCCCGCACTCAGTGGACGGCCGCCGGGTAAGGCCACTTCCTTCTGGTGCTTCCCTGCCTTGTCAGAGCCCGTCATGGATGGCGTCACACTGGGCATCGCGGCGGTACTAAAGCTTGATTCGGAAGTGCACATGAAGGAAGGGAAATAAAACACGTATTGAGCCGAGGCTCCTGCGACGCCTGCACGGCGGCTGCCGCGAGGCGCGAGGCGGCAGTGTCCCACCTGAGGACATCGGCCCTCAGGACACCATGCTGTCCACACACACACACGACCTCTCCGAAGAAGACAAACAAAAACAAAGCAACGTTTGTTTGCAAACAAAGCAACGGTAGCCGAGAGGCTGCGAATTCCAGAGCCGAGTCTCCGAAATCTGTGGCTTAATTAAGTACTTTGTCGTAAGACCTCACCGCCCAGCCGTCTGGGTGAGTAGACTCACGTGACCTGATCGGCGCGGAGCTGAAGCGGACCTTTCCGGGACATCAGTCTTGCGGCGCCGCTGAACTTGAGGAAAGTGACAATAAATTTAGGCAAGACGTGCACGGGGCTGGAGCACCGACACCACGCAGCCCACGCTGCTCCCACCTGCAGGACCAACTCTTGTCATGGTAGCAAGACTATTATATTATATCCATGGCAGCCCTCAAGGATAACACGTGTGTGTGTGTGTGTGTGTGTGTGGTGTGTGTGTGTGTGTGTGTGTGTGTGTGTGTGTGTGTTATATTTACTCACGGTCTTGATCATAAGATCATAAGAGACCATTCTTTGGGTACGGCTGGGACCTCACACGCCACACACCCCATCTTATTCTTACTCAAGGGGGATAGTAAGTGCCAGTGGCGCGCTGGGACGTTACCGCTGATCTGTGGGCATTGGGGGAGTGTGCGGTAGGTTACTGAGGGTTGAGAGGCGCCGAGGCAGCTCAACACGAGGATCCACATACATTTCATAGACGTAAACATTCGGGCGCGTCTACGGCAGCCACGGATGAGGTGCGAACATATTACATCAACGATCACAACACGAGTATTACAGGTGAACCAAGTCAGTCAAGGCAGACGCCGTCGCCTGCGTCTGTGACAGGCACCCCGCCGACACCTGGCCACGCGGACCACCTGCATAAGGCCGAAGGTGACGGTCTCGCCACTCTTGAGGGACGCGCAACACTGGCGGCTCTGCACTAGCATCAAACATTTTTGTCACGGCGGGTTTGGGAAAAATGAAGGAGAGGGAAGCCTGAACACTCTTCCATCGACACACCGACTCGGCAAATTGACAATCGTGTTGTGTATCCCTTCATAAATACATGCGAATACTGTATGTATCTTGTGATAAAACTATGAATTCTTATGTGACCCGTGACGGATGACGAGGGTATAACAATATATAACATAGTGTTAGGCCGAGCGCCGATGAGTCGTGGAGGGGATGATCGCGGCTGTTGTGACGCCGAGGTTCGGAGAGAGAGAGAGAGAGAGAAAGAGAGAGAGAGAGAGAGAGAGAGAGAGAGAGAGAGAGAGAGAAAAGAGAGGAGAGGAGAGAGAAGAGAAGAGGAAGAGAGAGAGAGAGGAGAGAGAGAGAGAGAGAGAGGAGAGAGAGAGAGAGAGGAGAGAGAGAGAGAAGAGAGGGGAAGAGAGAGAGAGAGAGAGAGAGAGAAGAGAGAGAGAGAGAGAGAGAAAAAAAAAAATCAGGAGCGAGTCGACGAGGGCTACAAAAAAAAACACACACACACACACACACGAAGGGCCGCCCCTCCCGCCGCCGCGTCGCCACAGCCTGCTGCTCTAAGGTGTGGCTAAAAGTGTGGTGGAGAAGCAGACTCCGGGTGGAGAAAAGTTCTTTAGCTTTAGTAGTATTATTGTTTTCCATTCCTGGGAAGAAAGATCACAACTCACGTCACCTCTTCGGGCTGACCTTCCTTCCTTGCTTCGTTTATTTTATTCATCATTACTCTGACATGCTTTCTTTAATAACCTCATATCTTTTTTCCCTCCTTCCACACTTTCCCATCAGTTTTCCAAAGTTAATGTTACTGAGTTTTCATGAAACACACACTCTCTCTCTCTATCATTCATATACTGGCTCTGAAGTTCTCTCCCATGTTAACTTAATCTCTCTCTCTCTCTCTCTCTCTCTCTCTTTCTCAGCGTCATTCCAGGTGCCTCTTCTTGCTGGCTGGCTGGCTGGCCGGGTCGGGTCAAGGCGGGGCGGGGCGGGGTGAATGACGGTCAAGGTGGGACAAGGCGGGGCGTGGCGGGGGCGGGGCGGCCTAGACGAGGATCAGGCGGAGGGTGAGCAGCAGCGCCACCAGAGGGAGCAGCGAGGTCTTGGCCGCGCCGGAGGAGCCAGCGTTCTCGCACACTTGACTGCCTGGAGCGTACTTTGTGCACTTGAACTGTGGGCACGGGAGTGGTGGTTAGTGCAGGAGGAGGAGGGGGAGGAGGAGGAGGTAAAAGGAAGGAGGAGGAATAGGAGTAGGAGATAAAAGGAAGGAGGAGGAATAGGAGTAGGAGGAGAAGGTAGAAAGGAAGGATGAGGATGAGGAGGAGGTAGAAAGGAAGGAGAAGGAGGAGAGGGTAGAAAGGAAGGAGAAGGAGGAGGAGGAGGAGGAGGAGGAGGAGGAGGGCACTGAGCCAAGTTAGGAAATATTATAAAAAGGACGAGGACAAATTGAAGAAAAATAATCATGGTTAAAAGCTAGCTTGAAGATAGGTGAGGAGAGAGAGAGAGAGAGAGAGAGAGAGAGAGAGAGAGAGAGAGAGAGAGAGAGAGAGAGAGAGAGAGAGAGAGAGAGAGAGAGAGGAAGGGTGGAGCTGCGAAGGAGAGACTCACTATTGGTAATGACTGAGTGACTTTTGTACTGAGAGAAAAATAAATGAACTAATCAAAATGAATGAAAAGAAAAATGAACAACAAAAACGTAGCTACAAACACAACGGCAAAAATAACACGAAAAAAAAGGTAATGTTTTGATCTTCAGACAAATCCAAATTTACTAATAAAAAAAAAAAAAAAAAAAAAAAAAAAAAAAGATACAAAACTGTAATGAATGTCAATTTGGAAAAAAATATAACCATTAAAAAAAGACTAAAGATGCTAAACAAAAAATTTCTATAGTCTATTTTTTTATTATGGTCAAAATGCAGTAAGGAAGCCACGCCCCCTGCCTCCCCTTCTATTCTACGGGGCAGCTGATTGGTGCATTCCTCGTATCATCACTGCCATTCACAATATCTTCACTACTTAACAGCGCGTGACCACTGGACAGAGCAATCTTCACTACAGAGGGTGACAAAATAAAAAAATCCTTTGAGTGAAGATTGCTCTGTCCAGTGGTCACGCGCTGTTAAGTAGTGAAGATATTGTGATTGGTAGTGATGATACGAGGAATGCACCAATCACCTGCCCCGTAGAATAGAAGGGGAGGCAGGGGGCGTGGCTTCCTTACTGCATTGTGACCATAATAAAAAAAATAGACTATAGGGTTAAACACTATAACAGCTACAAAGTCTAATGGCTTAATTATACACTAAAAGATACATGTTAATGACTAAGAATTACAAATTAGTTCAATCCCAGACAAACAGAGGCCACGCTTTTATGTACATACAGCATTGCAAGCGTCTTTTTAACGTGTGTGTGTGTGTGTGTGTGTGTGTGTGTGTATGTGTGTGTGTGTGTTGTGTGTGTGTGTTGGTGGGTGGGTGTGGTGGGTGGGTGGGTGGGTGGGTGGGTGGGTGGGTGGGTGGTGTGGTGGGTGGGTGGGTGGGTGGGTGGGTGGGTGGGTGTGGTGGTGTGTGTGTGTGTGTGTGTGTGTGTGTGTGTGTGTGTGGTGTGTGTGTGTGTGTGTGTGTGTGTGTGTGTGGTGTGTGTGTGTGTGTTCAATGTGTTGTCCATGTAAGACGGAGAGGAGAAGGAGGATATTGAAGAGGAGGAGAGGGAGGGGAGATGAAGAACAGAAAGAAGATGAAGAGGAGGAGGATGGTTTGGTTACCTGCGGGGAGAAAACGGTTATCTGTTCACGCTATAACAACAATAACAACAACAACAACAATTACATGCGACACGTGCAGGACGGCGTGGAGGGGGGGGGGCAGGGAGGTGAGGGAAGGGAACGATGCTGTGCCAACGTGCTGTTATTACCGGCGGGGAGACGGCAGCGGCGCCATACACTTACACCTTCTTCTGTAGACACATCGGCGAGACATCTCATGATTCACCACGCCACCCATGATTTATCTTGTGCGTGTGAAGGGAGGGAGAGAGAGAGAGAGGGGGGGCGGCGCCGTCACAGGGTATATAAGCGTTAGAAGAGCAGTGTTATCACCAGCAGCATCGTCAGCACCATCAGCAGGACTAACAGCAGCAGTGGTAGTAGTAGTAGCAGCAGTGGTAGCAGTAGTAGCAGCAGTGGTAGTAGTAGTAGCAGCACCAAGGTATACGGGAGGGAACGCACACAGTTACCTCAACAACACCACCGCGGCTCCTCCGTCGACTTCTTTCGCTGCCCTCCCGCCCATCACCATCACCACCACCACCACTTGGGAGGCACGAGCAGGGGCGATGGGCAATTCAGTGGGCGCCGCGGCCTTCAGGTCTTGTGGTGGTGAGGTGTGGATGCAAGACTTAATCCCACATCAACACCTGACCTGGTCTGAGGAGAGACTCGCCACCACCAACACCAACAGTAACAACAATAACAACAGCAACAACAATAACAACATCAACAGCAGGAACAACAACAATAACATCAACAGCAGGAACAACAACAATACACAAACAATTACAACAACAGATGAATAACAAGACGCATGGTCTTTTCCTCTGGCGTTCATTGTTTGTCTTTGGAGACGCTGTAATTCGTCTATTGAGGCAGGTTTTCTGAGACCATCCTGCAGTCACCTTCACTTCACAAATCATAAGTAACACCAACATGACGCGGCTAAAAAGCAGGCCTTCATCACAACAATGTCATCAGCACGGCCACTGCCACAGCAGCGTGGACGCGTGGCATCCTCGCCCCATTCGCCCCACCACTCTCCTCCTCGCGCAGTGTGCTGCGGGTGTCGTCTGCTGGCGTGGGTCTGACAGGAGCACCAGTTTCATTTTTCGGAGACTGATGACGACTTTGGTCTTCATCATGAGACACAAGTTTGTCGAGTGAGGACTGGGTGGGGGAGGACGTGTCTTGAGAGGGAGGGACGTGGGTGCGGTGCTCGCCGTCGGTCCGCTGCCATGGATGAGAAGGGTTGTAGTTTGTGGCACCGGAGATGGATGGCGAGACAGAACTGGACGGAGTTGGAGAGAGCGTAAATTGAGTATTTATGGGGAGTCCTGACGAGGAAACATTTCTTACGTCCTGAACCCGGGCGGGGGACGTCCTGTTGTAGTCCCTGAGATCATTCGGGGTGACGGAAAGTCGCGGACGTGAAGTGTTTGGCTTCTTGTCACGATCGGACTGATCCTCAGCAATGGTTTCCTCCTCCTTGTCTTTCTTAATTTTCTTTCTCTTTTTCTTCCTCTTCTTCTTTTCTCTCTCTTTTTCCTCTTCTTTCTCATTTATTGTTCCATTTCCGGGGTGAAATTCGATATCGGCGACGGTTGGCAGAGATCTCGTATCCTCCTCCACGCTGTCGCCGGAGTCTGAGGCGGCACCACCAGCGGTACTAGACTGCGACAGGACGCTGTCTGGCGCAAGGCCTTCGGTGGGGTTAGAGGGACCATCCTCTGACCCAGCTGCGGCAGTTGTGCTGGGATGCTGCTGCTGAGACCGAGGAACCCCGTCCACAGATGTCACTTCCTCCTCAAGGATGGTTTCCTCCGGAAGGTCCTCATTGATGCTCTTGGAGAGTCCGATGTCTGAGTCATCGGACTTTTCATTTTCAAACATGTCACTCACTGAATTCCTGTTGGTGTCGGTGGCGGCAGGGTGCATCAGAGGCACAAAATCTGACTCCAAAACGTCGACCGTGAGTGGAACGAAATTGCTGAAGAAGCCCTTGGTGTCCATCCTCCTGTCGTGCTCCTGCCAGAACTTGACGGTGAAGGGGATGGGCGTAGGCGCCGGAAAAACTGCTTCGCGCACCTCTGACAAGAACAGATTTTGAAGCCACAAATCACTTGCGTCAGGAGATAAGTAGCTCCCCCCGGTGCTTGGGTCTGTTGGGGAGATGTTTTGCACATCAGTCTCTGTATCAACATCATCAAACTGAGTCCTGTCGATGCCGGGGTTACTGATGCTCGTCGAGTCTTCCGTTGTTGGGCTTGGCGTCATGGAAAGCAACGATTCCCGGGTTATGCTGATGGTGGTGGTGCTCCTTGTTTGTTTGGTGGTCGTGCCGTCCGTGTCGTGAGCGCCATGCAAGGGAATCGAGGCGCCACGACCTTCATGTGTGGCATGGTAAGGTAATCCTTGTATCTCATCTACATTATTTTTCTCCTCCGTCGATACTTCAAGCAGAGTTGAGGCGATCCGACCCTCTATTTGTGTCGCAAGGTCAAGATCTTGACTGTGACCCACCTGCAGCACGGGGCTCACAGAGGGATCCGTCGCCCATGTCTCATCTACGTGGTCGTGCACCCCCGTCGGTATTTCAAGGAAAGTCGAGGTACCCGAGCCCTCTTTTTGCGTGTTAAGGTTAGGAAGATCTTGTGTCAGCAGCACAGGATCCACAGAGGACATCGTCGTCCGTACCTCATCCAGAGGATCGAGTGTTTCAAGCGACTCTACTGACGTCAAAGGTGTCGGTGTGGAGGTTGATGTGGGCTGCTGAGCGCTTGGCCCCGTCACCTGCGTCTCACTTTCCGTCGAGGTGCTCAGCAGAGGTGGGACAAGGGTCGTGTCACCACCAGCGACATCAGCTTTCAACCGTATGTTTTGGTCACTTACTGGAGATGTGCGTTTAAGTCGTTATCATTTTTCACATTATCGCCTTGGGAAAAAGTGACTCCCGGGGGGAAGGAGGGTGTGAGAGGTGTTGGCCGACTGCCAGTCGTACCGGATGGTTGCTTTACGCGCCTCCAACCCGGCCTGCGCCTGACGCCCACCCGCTTCCCGGGCAGGTGAGGTCCTTTGCCGCGGTAATATTTTCGTCTCCTACCGGGTCTCCGATGTCTCCTCTGTGGATGCCTCTGGGACTTTATGGGGTACCTGGCTCGGTCATTCCCTACTTCAACAGCAGGTTGAGGGACGATTGCCAGCGGTGAGGCCTCTTTTGCACCTTCTGGGGACGTCATTGAGGGGCGTGATGGCTGCAGCCTCTCACTGCTGACAGCAGAGCTGCCGGTCATGTTATCCTTTGCTCTAGTCACCTCCAAAAAGTCTGCGTCGGTATTTGCTTCTTGTTCCTCATCAGGCCTAGGGGATTGCGTCGTTCCATTGAGTCTTCGATATCCTCGAAGTCGACGTCTCTGCATCGGCGACTTCGGTCTAGTTTCAAAACTACTTGAATTTGTGGTTCCAAGTTTTCCTTGCCCCGCGCCAGGGGAAGTTCGGCTCAACAGTGGTTTTCTTCGTCGAAAGCCTCCGCGACGCCGGAGCGGCAACCTGAGGTACCTCCTGGAATGTCTGATGTGCGATGGATGCATCGGAGTCTTTGTTGGTTGCAGACCGGACATCTGTGAGACGCCCTCGATGGGAACAGGGCGCCGAGGGTCAGCCACGCCGCCATGACTGACTGATCTGCTTCTCATCCGGCTCTGTCCTCTCCGTGACCGTCTAGGAGGCCGGCGTGGCGCCTTATCCGCAGGAAGTCTGGATCTGCGTGAGTGAGGGTGTGAATAAGCCAAGCTCGTGTTAGAATCAGATGAGTACAAAGCCGATTGAGGGTTAGCATCAAGGTTTTCAGAGGAAGGGGAAATATTTGTGAGTCCATTAATTGAAGTACTATCATGCTCCTTCGAGCGAGTTGGAGGAAGGATAACAGGCTCAAGAAGAGAAGATGCAACCAGTAGCGATGGGAGGCTCGCTGACTCTGCCGGAGCGTCGCGATGACCATGCTCTCGTGGTGACTCTGAGGACTGTTGACCCTCGGTCGTCACGCACTCCAGCTCATGCAGCGACATAGCCTCAAGGTCAAGCTGTGGCTGGCGGTGGGCGACACGCAACCGTACCGTGGAGGAGAGGTCCCCGTCACTGGTCCCTGGGTCTCGGCCACCACGTCCGCATCGCCGGACAAACTGGAATCGTCCACGTCACTGCTCTGGGCCTCTTCCTGGAACGGTGTGGCGGGGGAGTGAGTTATGGGTCTCTGGGTCGTTTCGTGCGTGAAGACCATCGTTCTTGAGGGCTGGGGCTGTGGGGAAGGGGCTGGAAAACTATCGGTGACGGAGCGCTGAGGGTGTTCTCCGCCCGTTGCTGCCTCGTGCTCTGGTGTCGTGGTGCCACTTGACTTCCAGGTGGTGGAGGTCGGCGGGGGGGCAGGAGGGGAACTTGGATCAGTGGTGAAGGAGTCGGGGCTTGGCAAGCCCTCGAGGTCAGTAGGAAACAGGTCTCGTGGACACGGGTACAAATTAAGAATCGTAGCACAATGACCATGTCCCTGCAACACAGAACAGCGGTGTAGTGTGGCCGCACAGCCTCGCAGCGCGGCACTCGTGCACAATAACGACACAGACAGACAGACAGACAAATAGTAGCAACACGGGGAGGAGGACTATGGCTGCAAGGAGGCAATGATATACTACCAAGCGATGGTTGGGAAAAGGGAAATGTGTGAGGAGATTGGAACATTCGGGGGATCTTGTTTGGATCAATATTCATCCCAGCTATGAATGAGTTTGACTGAGTGAATATGAGTGAGCCCCGAATGAGTGAGTGAGTCGCGGTGAGCGCTGAGTCCCGTTCAGTGAGCCCCGCGACGCATCAGGTGAAACTCAGCAAAAGTTTTCACCTTCCAAGTTTTAATTAATGTTTCCGGTGGTGTTAATGCCTCACTTGACACTCACATCCGGGACACCCAACAGCCTCGGCCCTTGGAGGGGGGGGGAGGAGGGGAAGGGGGAGGGGAAGGGAGGGGGTAAATGTAAGGGCGGCGGGAAGAAGGGGGTGCTGGTGTACAGTGATATAGAGGC
>JACEEZ010020472.1:55000-65000 GCA_016584305.1 Chionoecetes opilio | reverse complement strand
GAAGAAGGAGGAGGAGGTTCATGGAAGGAGCTGGAAGAAGGAGGAGGAGGCTCATGGAAGGAGCTGGAAGAAGGAGGAGGTTCATGGAAGGAGCTGGAAGAAGGAGGAGGAGGTTCATGGAAGGAGCTGGAAGAAGGAGGAAGTTCATGGAAGTATGGAGGAGGAAGAGGAGGAAGAAGGAGAGTACAGTGGGGTTTAATAGAAGGAAGGTAGGAAGGGAGGGTAAGGATTATGAAGGAGGAAAGGAGGACATGGAGGAAAAATTAGGACAAAAGAGAAATACAATAACATGGAATGAGGTGTAGGAGGAGAAAGAGGAGGAAGAGGAGGAAGAGGAAGAGTAAGGTGAGGTGTAAGAGAAGGAAGGAAGGTAGGGAGGGTGAGGAGGAGGAAAGGAAAAGGAGAGGAAAAGAGAACAACAATAAGATGGAAGGAGGAAGGAAGACTATGCAGGGTGGTGGAAGGAAGGAAGAGAAGGAAGAGAAGGACAACAAGGAAGGAATAAGGAGGTAAGGAAGGGAAAATAAAGAGTGGCGGGAGAAACAAGAAAGAAAGAAGGAGTAAAGAAGAAAAATATATAGCGTGGGGAAAAAGAAAAGAAGAGAAAAAGAAGAAGAAGAAAAAATGAAAAGAATGAAAATATGAAGTGTTGTGGAAAACAGAAAGAGAAAAAAAAATAAAGGCAAGGAAGAGAGAGAGAGAGAGAGAGAAGGAGAGAGAGAGAGAGAGAGAAGAGGAGAGAGAGAGAGAAGAGAGAGGGAGGGGAGAAGGAGAGAGAGAGAGAGAGGAGAGAGAGAGAGGAGAGGAGAGAGAGAGAGAGAGAGAGAGAGAGAGAGAGAGAGAGAGAGAGAGAGAGAGAGAGAGAGCGAGCGAGGAGAGAGGAGAGAGAGAGAGAGAGAGAGAGAGAGAGAGAGAGAGAGAGAGAGAGGAGAGAGAGAGGAGAGAGAGAGAGAGAGAGAGAATGAAAAAAAAAACAGGTTAGAAAAAAAGAAAAAGAAAAAAAAGAAAAAAACCGAATAAAATATAGATCACGAAAAAGGAAAAAAAAACTTAACGGAATCAAAGGAAGGAACACACCCACCCACACCCACACACACCCACACACACACACACACCCACACAACCCACACCACAAACACACTCACCACAACCATCCCACAGACACACCCACCCACACAATACCTCACACCACCCACCACACTACTTACCACCCACAGGCCACCCACCAACAACACACACACACACACCAACACACACGCACACAGCACACACCCACCAACACACAGACCCACCACACACACCCACACCACACCCACCAACACACACACACCCACACACACACCCACAACACCCACCACACACACACACACACAAACACACACCTTTCTTTCCCTCACTCCCATATTCCTCCCACTCTTTCCTTCCTTCCCTCTCTCTTTCACCATCCTCCTCTTCCTCCTCTTGCTTTTCACATCCTTCTCTCTCTCCCACTCTCTTTCACACACACACACACACACACACACACACACACACACACACATACACACCAGCACAGGATGATCACGTTGCGGTTCTTCTCGTCTTCCGACAGGGTCACGGCGGCGTCCTGCATGTGGTTCAAGGTGACGGTCTTCCTGTGGTAGGTCACCGAACACACGTTGTACTTGGGGTTGACCTGACGCATGCAGGGGGCGTGGCGGATGTACTCTGAAAAACCAAGGGCGCGTTAGAGACCAACGGGAGGGCGAGACAGGCAGGAGGAGGCAGAAAGAGACGGTACAAAAGATAAATGATTGTTTTTGGTAAGTGATCTTTTTCCTGATTGATATTTTATTAGTTTCTTATCTTTTTTGGCTTTTGTTTTACCTTCTTTTTTTTTCCCGCAAATTTCCTCTCTCTTCTCTCTCTCTCTCTCTCTCTCTCTCTCTCTCTTTCTCATTCTTTCTCTCTCTCTTTCTCATTCTTTCTCTCTAAATTTTTCTTCTTTCTCTCCTTTTCTTATATAATTTTCGTTTTGTTTTTCTTCTTTACCCTCGTCCTTTCCTTCCTTCCCTCTCTCTTCCTTCCTTCTCTCTTCCTTCCTTCTCTCTCTCTCTCTCTCTCTCTCTCTCTCTCTCTCTCTCTCTCTCTCTCTCTCTCTCTTCTCTCTTCTCTCTCTTAGACAGACAGAGGGTGGCAGACAAGGTAGTACAAAGGAAAGTTCATCTACCATCACATTAATTTTCCCCTTTTCCTCCTCTGTTTTATTCTCCCTCGCTATAACCTCTTTGCCTTTTTCTCCTTCCCTTCTTTCCTCCACTTCTTCCCCCAGAGAGAGAGAGAGAGGAGAGAGAGTGAGGAGAGACGAGGGAGGAGGAGATGGGAGAGAGAGAAGAGAGAGAGAGAGAGAGAGAAGGGGACAGGCGGTACAAAAGAACACACCAACAAGACTAAAATAATGTTGGCGTTACATGAAACCAGATGAACTAAAGCGATAGGGAGGGAAAGTGAGGGATGGGGTGTACGAGGGGTGTGAAGGGCGAAGGGGTGGAGAGGAAGGGGTGTGAAGGGGCGAAGGGGTGTACGAGGGGTGTGAAGGGGCGAAGGGGTGGAGAGGAAGGGGTGTGAAGGGGCGAAGGGGTGGAGAGGAAGGGGTGTGAAGGGGCGAAGGGGTGGAGAGGAAGGGGTGTGAAGGGGCGAAGGGGTGGAGAGAAGGGGTGTGAAGGGACGAAGGGGGGGTGGAGGAGGAAGGGGTGAAAGGGGCGAAGGGGGTGGAGAGGAAGGGGTGTGAAGGGGCGAAGGGTGGAGAAGGAAGGGGTGTGAAGGGGCGAAGGGGTGGAGAGGAAGGGGTGTGAAGGGGCGAGGTGTACGAGGGGTGTGAAGGCGAAGGGGGTGGAGAGGAGGGGTGTGAAGGGGGAGGGGGGAAGAAACGGAAGGGGTGGAGGGAAGGGTGAGGGGGTGAGAAGAGGTCGAGGGGTGGAAAGGAGGGGTGTGAAGGGCGGGGATGGAGAGGGAGGGGGGATGGAGGGGGAAGGAGGGGGAAGGAGGGGTGTTGAAGGGGTGTTTAAAGGGAGGGAGACAGGAAGGGGGGAAGAAGGGATGGAGGGAGTAAGGAGGGAGGATGGGGGGAGCGGTTGAAGGGAAGGAGGGATGAAGGGGGAGGGAGGAGAAGGAGGGGTTAAAAGGAGAAAAGGTTGAGGGAGTAAGGAGGGAGAGGAGAAGGGGGCGAGAAAGTGGAGGAGAAGGGATAGGAGGGGATGGGGGGCTAAGGGTGAGGGGGTGTAAGGGAGGGGAGGAAAGAGGGGTTGAGGAGACGAAGAGGTGTGAGGGAGTATAGAGAGAGAGGAGGAGAAAAAATGGGAGGAGAGAGAGGAGAGGAGAGGGAGGGGGGGGAGAGAGAGGAGAGGAGGAGAGAGAGAGAGAGAGCGAGAAGAGAGAGAAGAGAGAGAGAGAGGAGAGAAGAGAGAGAGAGAGAGAGAGAGGAGGGGAGAGAGAGGAGAGAGAGAGAGAGAGTAGAGAGATAAAAGAGAGTAAAGCGAAGAGAGAGTAGAGAGAAAAAGAGAGTAAGCGAAAAGAGAGAGAAGGAGAGAGTAGAGAGTAGAGAGGAGTAAGGGGAGAAGAGAGAGAGAGAGAGTAGAGAGATAAAGAGAGTAAAGAGAGAGAGGGGGAAGAGAGGAAGAGAGAGGGGTGTTTTAAAGGTAGGGGGGAAATTAGGTTTGGGGGGAAAAATTTAAAGGGGGGGGGGAAAGGAGGGGGGGAGTGACCCAGTCCAGTTCACCACTTCCTATCACCCCCACCAAAACCTGTACAACCCATTAACACCCCCCCCTATATTCCCCCCCTCCCCCCAGTCAAGAGTCGGGGTTCTCAAACAACGAACCCAAAAAGACCCCCAAATTTGGCCCACGCTTTAATTTGTTTTTATTAATTTGGTTTAAAAACAAATTTTGACCGAGGAAAAAAAAAAAAAGGGGGGGGGGGGTTGTTAAGGGGGGGGGATGGGAGGGGGGGGGAAGGGGGGGGGGGGGGGGAAGGGGGGGGGGAGGGGTAGGGGGGAAAAAAAGGGGGGGAAAAGGGGGAGGGGGGGGAAGGGGGGGGAGGGAGGGAGGGAAGGGAGGGGGGGGGGGTTTTGGGAGGGAAGGGAGGGGGGGGGGGGGGGAAGGGAGGGGGGGGGGAAGGGAAGGGAAGGGGGGGGGAAGGGGGGGGGAAGGGAGGGGGGAAAGGAAGGGAAGGGGGGAAAGGGGGAAGGGGGGGGAAAGGGGTAAGGTGGAAGGGGGGGGGGGGGTTTTTTTTTTTTTTTAAAAAAAAATTTAAAAATTTTTTTAAAAAAAGGGGGGGGGGTTTTTTAATTTTTTTTTGGTTTTTTAAAAAAATTTTTTTAAATAAGGGAAATAAGGGGGGGTTTTAAAAAATTTTAAAAATAATTTTTTTTTTTTAAAAATAATTTTTTAAAAGGGAAAAAAAAAGGGGGGGGGGGAAAAAAAAAAAAAAGGGGGTTCCCCCTTTTTTTCTTTTTTCCCCCCCCTTTTTCCCCCCCCCCCCCCTTCCCCCCTTCTTTTCCCTCTCCCCTCTTTTTCCTCTTTCCTTTTTTTTTCCCTTTTTTTCAAATTTTCTTCTTTCCTCCTTTTGTTATATTATTTTCGTTTTTCTTCTTTACTTTACTTTCCTTCTTCCTTTCCTTCCCTTCTATTCTTGCTTTTCTCTCCTCCTCCTCTTCTCCTTCACCTTATCCCTCCCTATTCCCTCTTCCCATTTTTCTCTCTTCCTCCTTATTTCCTCTTCTCTACTGCTACTTTCCTTAATTTCGTTCTTTCCTTGTCTTTTCCTCACTTCTTCCTACTCTACTCTACTCTTCTCTTCTCTTCTCTTCTCTTCTCTTCTCTTCTCTTCCTCCTTCCTTATTTTTTCCATTCCTCTTCATTTTTTTTCTTTCACATCTACCATGACATCCATTTTTCTATTTTCCTCCTCCTTTCCTCATCTCTTCTTCCCTCCTCCTGATTCCTCCTTCCCTTCTTTCCTCCCCTCCCTCCTTCCCTTCTTTCCCCCCTCCCTCCTTCCCTTGCTGCCTCCCAAGAAAGCGCCAGGCAAGGCTGCCGCACCACCCCTGAACTTCCACACTGAGCCTACACCAACACTACATTAGACCTCATAACACACACAGATAGCCCCGAGTTAACGGTTACCACTACTACTCTCGACCTGTGACGGGCTGTGGTTCAGTTAGGGTCCTGACAGTTAGTGACCACCATCGGGATTTAAGGTACCAGGGGTCACTGCTGCAGGAGGCATTGAAGTGTACGGCGTCCTACATGGAAAGTACACAATCCGCAGTGGATTGAACGGAGCTGGGGCCTGATTGACTGCTGCCTCCCAAGAAAGCGCCAGGCAAGGCTGCCGCACCACCCTTGAACCTCCACACTGTGTTCACACCATTACAAAACACACTTAACATGACCTATCTATCAAGCACTAAAAACCCACCCCACAAACTAGTAGTAGTTAGCCATAGATTACAGCTTTCAACTTTCCTCACAAATTCCATGCAGTTTTTCTATATTGCATGGTATCACTTCTTTTCCGGCCAGCTTCGGCTGGAGGGATGGGTGGGTGGGGAGAAGCCTTCTACTTTCCTATCCTTTCTCTCTTATTATCTAGCTAGTGTAGTGTAGTTAAAGCAAACAGCCTTGTAAGGACCTATCGGTCTGTTGCTGTTTGTGTTTCCTTTGTAATCCTTTGTATTCCTTCTTTCCTCCCCTCCCTCCTTCCCTTCTTTCCTCCCCTTCCTCCTTCCCTTCTTTTCCTCCCATCATAAGTTCATGGCGAGATTCTGGTAATAAAAGAAAACAATAATAATGACAATAAAGAAAAGAGGAAAATGGAGTGTTGATTTTTATTCGTTTATATTCACTTTTCCCTTTTTTTTTTTTTTGACCATTCGCGGCGCCAATATTCGAAAATTGAGCCTGTGTGTGTTATGATGTCCGGGGGGGAGGCAGGGGGGAGGGAAGGCCTAGGGGGGAAGGGAGGGAGGAAAGGGGGGAAAGAGGGGTAAGGGATGCATGGGGATGAGGGGAGAGAGGGAAGGGAGGGAAGAGAATGGAGGGAGGGAGTGAGAGAGGGAGGGAGGGAGGGAGGGAGGGAGGGAGGGAGGGAAGGAGGGAAGGAGGGAAGGAGGAAAGAACATAAGAACATACGAAAATAAGGAAGCTACAAGAGGCCGTGAGACCTACACCAGGTAGTTCCTGTTACTTAACACTACCTACATCCACCTTTCATCCCCATCCATGAACCTATCTAGCCTCCTTTTAAAGCTCTCTAATGACTCCGCACTAACTACCTAACGACTGAGACCATTCCAATCATTTACCACCCTATTTGTGAACCAGTTTTTCCCTATTTCTTTTTAAAATCTACGCTTTTACAGCTTGAATCCGTAGAACATACTTCTTGTTCTACCCTGGTTAATAGCCGTAAGAACTTTTCTTACATCGCCTTTATTAAATCCCCTTATCCACCTAAAAAACTTCCATCAGATCACCCCTTACTCTGCGTCTCTTCAGTGAGAGACGCACCACACTTCCTACACGCACACACGCACACACACACACACACACACACACACACAAACAGTGCTGGGCAGTATTTAAATACGTATTTAAATACATTTGTGTATTTAGAAATGTATTTATAAATACATTGGTTGTCATGTATTTAAATACAGTATTTAAATACTTTTATGAGTATTTAAATACATTGTATTTAAATACTCATAATATAAAAATGTAAATACTTTTTTATCAGTTAATTTGGCCATAAACCCGCCCAACTATCTGGCAACCCCGATGTTACAGTGAACCAGTGTTTCCACTTGCAAGGAAATTTCGTTATATTTAGGAAATTTAGGCCTGAGAAGGAAATTTCTAAGGAAGCCCAAACGCTAAGGAAATCCTAAGGAAATCTATTTTTTTCGGACATGTTAAAATTTGGATAAAAAAAATGATTACAAAGTTTTTAAAAAAATTTGGTTTTTTGTATTTATATTAAATACATTCTCCCATTATTTAATATTAGTTTATTTAAGAATTCCATTAAAAAACCCAAAACCCCCACACACAAAACACACACACACACAAACCCACACACAACACCCCACACACCCCCCACACAAAAACACACACACCCCAACACCACACACACACACACCACACACACACACACACCACCCCCCCCCCCCTCCCCCTTTTGTAGGGTGTGGCTTGAAGGTTTGGGAAAAAGCTAGTGAGGGAAAAGGTGAAGGGAAAAAAATTATTTAAATGTCACAGAAATATGTACAAAAACCAGGTCTTGTGCATTTTAACCCCAACAGAAATCAGTCCCTTTTGTATGTAATGAGGGGTGGGAAAGGCGATAATTTGTCCCCTTTGTTTTTTGTTTTTTATTTTAAGATTTGAAAGAAATGACGAAAAAATTTGAAAGTGAAAATTTTTGGTGATGTTTTTTAAATTCAATCAAAAATTTCTTTCAATTTGCAGAGATACAATAATTTCTGGACAGTGGGGAAAGGAATGAAGCCACTGTTTGCTCTGTTTTGTTTTTGAATGAATGGAAATTGAAGCTTAACTGTGAAAAAAAAAAAATAGTCCTTTTTAGTAGGGGAAAAAGCTAACCTGATATTATGCATTTTGGTTTTGGGGGTGAAAAAAACTGAGGTTGTAGAGGACTAAATATCTTGGTGTGTTTTTCTAATTAAAGGGAAAGGTTTCGTAAAGGGAGCTGGGGCTTAAAACAGGCAAAAAGAACCAGTATCCTTGTAGGAAGGTTTGGAAGTTTTATTGCCAAAAGACAGCAGATTGAACTTTTTTAAACAGGGGACACCATACTGACAGCTCGAGATTGGGGGTAAAATCATAGAGAGAAAATTTATCTAAAATTTTTAAAAAAAGTTACTAGGAGTTCTAAAAAATTTAGTAAAAAATGGGATATGGCGAACTTGGGGTATTTCCACTTTACAAATATAAAGAGCAGAATGATAGGAATTTGGGTTTGCTAATTTCAGGAAAAAAATAAAAATAAAGCATATTGTATCAATGTTTATTCAGTTGGAAGGTAGGGGTTTATAACCTCCCATGTTAGGGGGGCATCAAAAAAATTTTTAGAATGTGGATGGAGGGATGTGGGTTGCAAGTGTCCCCTAACACAACAGGGTTAAAAAAGGGTGTGTTTAATTGAAAGACCATGGATTGAAGGGGAGGAAAACTTGTAAAAAAATCTTTTTTGTAGCAATAAAGGTTTAAGCTAGATTATGCATGGAATGGTAATTTTTAAATTTTCAGAAGAGCAAAACCGAATATGTGACTAGATTAAGAAAAAAGTAATAAAGATTGCCGTCAATGCGGTAGAATGAAGGTGTAAAATAGAGAGATCGGATATGTAACAAGTGGTGACCTGGGGTTGTAGAGAAATGAGTTTCATGTCCTTTTTAAATGTAATAACACTGAAATTGTGAGGTTACTGAAATTATAACAAACTAGTATACATATAGGCCAACACATTTACAATATATATTTCGTTGAGCAGGAACACTATGTAATGGTATTAAGAATTTATCTTTACTTTTGGTGTGAGTGGTGATGTGTTGAGAGGGTGTTAGGGAGAGTTTAGGCATTATAATTTTCTTATTTTTTCTTGCTACCCTTTTTTTTGTTTTTTTTGTTTTCTGTTTTTTGTGCTAGTTATGTACATATATTTTGTAGATTTTCACATTGTTGATCCTCTGGGCCGCTGTGCTCCATGCTTTTTTTATAAAGTCCTGAGCCTTACCATAAATTCAATTCAATTCAATTCAATTCATTCACACACACACACACACCACCATAACACACACCACACACACCCACACCTATTACATTATATCCTCTCTCTCTCTCTCTCACACCCTTCCCTATATATTGCCAGAGTTTGTTGTTATTTGCAAATTTCCTTACTACTTAAAGATTCTAATATACACCCCACACATGATTTTTTCACCTTGTAATGCTTCTATCATACTCCTAATTTTAGCATATACTTCCTACACACCACACACACGCGAGATTAATAATCCTCCTCTCGTCTCTCTCGCTCTCTCTCTCTCTCTCCTCCGCCCTCTCTCTCTCTCTCTCTCTCGCCTCTCTTCCCTTTCTATATATTGCAAGAGTTCGGTTATTGGCCAAACCATTTCACTTTTAAAGGATTTTTTTTTAATGCAGTTATATACTTTTAATTTGAGTATTATTTAATTTTTATGGAGGCGGGTATTATAATGGAAATTTTTAAAGTATCTATGTATGTATGGTATGTATGGTAGATGTTAATCAAATATTCTGGGTTGCAATTTCTATTTTTTGTTCTTAGGTTCAGTCTAACTGCGATTTTCCAAAGTAAACTGATTTTAAACTAGAAGTATGATGATTAATATGCGTGAAAATCATATAAGAGTTAGTCCTTTCCCCTACACTGAGGTGGCAACACTGGTCCTCGCGTCCTACACTGACTATCATGAACGGTTTCTGAATATCAACTTATATATTTATCCATAACGCGTTCAGCTCACAACTTTGTTTCGCACATGCAACACTTGCCCATAAAAAATTATTGTAAATGGATGAATCTACAATTGTATCCCCGGCATTTCCAATTATCTAGCGAAAAAAATATTTTCGGAATTCTGGCTGCTCAAAACATTCCAAAATTGACGAAAATCAGGTTTTTTTGTTTATTTTGCCGCAAAACTAATGAGTCTAGAAGAACTTATAGAAGTAACCTAGGTTTTTCATCTTGAGTGTTCTACTGATGAAGTAATCTGCTTGTCCAAAAACACCTCAATGGTTGTCGAGAAAAATTGATATTTTTGGTATAAATGTACGAATATGCTATTTTCTCGGTTATTTACCAATCAATATTTTTTTGCTTTACGCCAAATGATAGCCCTTGATCTACTTTACATTTACATCTCTATACATGTTGCAATTATCTGCCA
>JACEEZ010020472.1:37500-40000 GCA_016584305.1 Chionoecetes opilio | reverse complement strand
TGCCTGTGTGTCGAGGAGGAGGAGAAGAAGAAGAAGAAGAAGAAGAAGAAGAAGAAGAAGAAGAAGAAGAAGAAGAAGAAGAAGAAGAAGAAGAAGAAGAAGAAGAAGAAGAAGAAGAAGAAGAAGAAGAAGAGGAGGAGGAGGAGGAGGAGGAGGAGGAGGAATACATAGGAATACATAGGAATAACAGACACCAGGAGACCTATTGGTCCATAACTAGGGTATCTGTTGTACTACATACTACTAACTATCAACTACATGTAAGAGGACAGTTGGAAAATGATACCATGTCCCTAAAGAAGATAGGTACATGGAAGTTTCGTAGTGAAGAATGATAGGATATGAACTATGCTAACTACAACTACCACTAACACTAATCGATCCGGGGGACTATAATATGAATTCGCAGGGCACTATCAATACCCATTTACTTTATAGTGCGCGTCAAGTCTGTTTTTAAATGTAGTTATTGTGCTGGCTTCGACAACATTTGCTGGTAACTTGTTCCATCGTTCAACAACTCTAACATTGAAATAATTTTTACGGAGATCTGTGATGCAACGTTGACCGTTCAGTTTTAAACCGTTATTTCTTGTTGTCACTTGAAGAGAAAGCTCGAATAGGTTCTCTTGATTAATGACATCAAATCCTTTTAGGATCTTAAAGGTTTCTATCAAGTCCCCACGGATTCTACGATCCTTTAAGAAAAACATATTAAGTTTCTGCAATCTCTCTTCATAAGATGAATTTCGCAGAGATGGAATTAGTTTGGTTGCTCTTCTTTGCACTGATTCCAATTTGGCTTGATCTTTTACGAAACAGGGCGACCAGAATTGTACGGCATATTCTAAGTGCGGCCTAACCAAGGACGTGTATAATTGTGTCATTACTTTCGGAGTTTTATGTTCAAAGCTGCGTTTAATGAAGCCCAACATCATATTCGCCTTTTTACTGGCAGCTAGGCAATGCGTACTGGTTTTAAGATCATTACTGATGATGACACCTAAATCCTTTTCCTGCTGTACTTCAGTTAACGATTTATTTTGCATTTGATAGTTATATTTGAGGTTATCGTTGCCTATATGCATTACTTTACATTTATCGGAATTGAATTTTGATAGCCATTTATCACTCCAATCTGATAGTTTGTCGAGATCACGTTGTATGAGTTCGCAGTTTTCTCTAGTATATGCTTTACCGCCTAATTTATAGGAGAAGGAGGAGGAGGAGGAGGAGGAGGAGGAGGAGGAGGAGGAGGAGGAGGAGGGTTACATAGGCTCACATAGGAAAAACAGACACCGGGAAATCTGTATGTCTAAAACGAGGGTATCTTCTGAGCTACGTATTGACTACTACTACTAAACTACATGTGGGAGAACAGGACAGAGCATATAGAACAGGGCTCCTCCTCGCCTATCTTTAATAATATGACGAAAGGATATAGAAGGGAACGTCATGTGCCTTGAAGGAAAGACGGAGAAGGAGAACCACGCAGGAGCAGGTGTGACTATAGCATAACAACATTAATAGATGCAGATTTCAAGAGGATTAGAACAAAAGTAGTAGTTTTTGTGAGCAATATAAGGAGATTTATCAAAAGTTACTTTGTATATAAAGACGATATAAAACTTAATGTAATGATTGAATATATGAGAGAAACAAGTGGAGGAAGGAGGCAGGCGGTCACTCCTCTGCGGCGCGGTCGACGACAAACGAACGACGAGGCGATCACTCCTCTATGGCACGGTCGACGAACGATGCAGTGGTTACGCCGCTGCGGTGCGCTAAGCGAACGACGATGCGGTCACTCCGCTGCGGTGCGGAAAACGAGAAACGAACGACGAGGCGATTAATCCAGCGCGGTGCGATAGACCAACGGTGGCGGCGGTCACTCCACTGCGGCGCAATAGAGGAATGATGGAAGCGGTCCCTCAGAAGAGGAGTTAACGAGCGGCTGAGGTCGTCACAGCATAGTGATGAGGGATACATCAACTGGTGGATATGGTCGATCCACAGAGGTGGTGGTAAGAAGTGGTGGAGGCGGTTCCGCCACAGGGGTGCGGGGCACATCATGTGGTGGAGGCGGTTCCACCACAGCGGTGCAGGGCACATCAAGTGGTTCCACATCGGTGCTGGAAACATCCAGTGTTGGAGGGTGTTGGTGCACAGCAGTGCGGGGATGACCACTGCGTCAGTAGAGGTAGTAGAGGCCTGGACACTCTTGTGGTCCTTGGCGGGCAAGGCCAGCAGTGCCTTGCCACGCAGTGGCGTCTTCATGACGCGTCCGTCACCAGTGGTGTGGACACAGCGGACAAGTCTGGTCATGAGGGCGTCGCGGGTCACTGCCTGGAACAGCACAACAAGAAGCCGTCGCTCCCATGGACAATATCGTACCACCAGGCAGTGCCGTGCCTCGCTGAGACACACCTGACCCTGTGGCACCACTTTATTACCTCTGTCCTGGCGGTGGTGCTGTGCCAGGGTGTGCCGTGCCATCAGG
>JACEEZ010020472.1:25000-35000 GCA_016584305.1 Chionoecetes opilio | reverse complement strand
GGAGAGAGAGAGAGAGAGAGAGAGAGAGAGAGAGAGAGAGAGAGAGAAGAGGAGAGAGAGAGAGAGTCATAGGGAAAAACATTGTGTCTGTCTGCTTACATATATTCTCTCTCTCTCTCTCTCTCTCTCTTTTCTCTCTCCTCTCTCTCTCTCTCACTCTCTCTCTCTCTCTCTCTCTCTCTCAATATCTCTAATCTAGTGTAATTTAAAAAAGAAAGAGACATTGGTTCACAAATAGGATGGTGAATGATTGGAATGGACTCAGTAGACAGGTAGTTAGTGCGGAGTCAATAGGGAGTTTTAAAAGGAGGCTAGACAATTTCATGGATGGGGATGAAAGGTGGATGTAGGTAGTGTTAAGTAACAGGAACTACCACATGTAGGTATCACGGCCTCTTGTAGCTTCCTAATTTTCTTATGTTCTAATCACAAAACACTCATAAAAACAAACACCATATATTTCACTTCCTTTTCCTTCTTCCTCTCATCGTCTCCTCATTCCCTCCCATCTATAATAATTCTCCCTCTTCACCCACACATTCTAAATCTACCGCCTATACCTACTATATCTACCTACCTTATATACCTCCCACATCTACCTTCTCTCCTTCTCTCTCTCTCTCCCTCCTCTCCTTCCCTCGACACCGACTAGCAGGAATCTGTTCTCAAATTCCACCCCAAATACCTAGGTCTTGGTGGTGGGGGGTGGAGGGAAGGGAGAGGGGGAGGAGGAGGAGGGTGAGGGGTGAGGGGAAAGAGGGGGGAGGGGATAGGCGCCTCGGGGACAGACGCAGGAGCGGTGTTCAGAAAAATGCATTACCCAGGAGATGGTTCGCCTCTAGCGGTGAGGGGCGTGGCATCCCTTTCCCCTTACCTTCCCCTCACATAACCCTCATTCCCCTTTACCCTCCCTAACTTTACCTCTCCTCCTCCTCCTCCTCCTCCTCCTCCTCTTCCTCCACCTCCTCCTCCTCCTCCTCCTCCTCCTCCTCCTCCTCCTCCTCCTCCTCCTCCTCCTCCTCCTCCTCCTCCTCCTCCTCTTCCTCCTCCTCCTCCTCCTCCTCCTCCTCCTCCTCCTCCTCCTCCTCCTCCTCCTCCTCTTCTTCTTCTTCTTCCTCATACTTACACACCTAATCTTGCTTTTTTTTTTTTTTTTTTTTTACTTTTCTTCGTGTTTTTTAGTTTTTTTACCTAACTTCTAACTTTCCGTCGTTCCATTTCCTGCTGCTTCCCCTCCCTTCCCCTCTCTTCCCCTCCCTTCCTCGTCTTCCCCTCTCTCCCGCCTTCCCCCTCCCTTCCCCCCCGCCTTTTCCTGTCTTCCCCTCCCTTTCCCTCCCTTCCCCATCTTCTCCTCCCTTCCTTCCCTTTCTCCCCTTACCTCCCACCCTCCCGCCTTCCCCACCTTCCCCAACACAGCGGCGGGGGAGCAGGTGGGGCCTTGGCAGCACTGATCAGCGGTGGGGCGGCCCGCGGCACCAAGCACGCCTCCACACGGGGATACAAGACGCAGGGAAGAAATAGGATGCAGAAACAACTCATGAACGTGACCTGCGTGAGATGAAGACCTGCCTGAAGGAGGAGGAGGAGGAGGAGGAGGAGGAGGAGGAGGAGGAGGAGGAGGAGGAGGAGGAGAGGAGGAGGAGGAGGAGGAGGAGGAGGAGGAGGAGGAGGAGGAGGAGGAGGTGGTGGTGGTGGTGGTGGTGGTGGTGAGGAGGAGGAGGAGGAGGAGGAGGAGGGAGGAGGAGGAGGAGGAGGAGGAGGAGGAGGAGGAGGAGGAGGAGGAGAGGTAATGCAGCTAGAGATTATTCCGCTGGAGGTTCGCTTTTGGGGGTTTGAGGTTGGAAGGAAGGGAATCAAACTCTGCAGTCTGGGATCTATCACACGTTTATAGAAGGAAGAACATCAACAGAGGAACGTCGTCTTGCGCGCCGCGACGCTATTTTGGAAAACGAACAAATGAATATATATGAGAGAAAAAGCCCCATTGCAACTATCACAGAAAATAATAAAGACAACAAAATGAAACAATTACAAAATAGACAATAATAGTAATGGTAAAGAATGACCTATTACGCAATTTGGCAAACGAAAAAATGAATAAAAAAAAAGAGAGAAAAAAAAATGTATTTCAACTAACACGGAAAATAATAGAAAAAAACCAATTACATCAATATTAAAAAAAATTATGGTAAAAAAATGGAAATAAATGTAGACGAACAAATAATCTAAATGAGAGAGAGAGAAATAAAAAACAGCTATGACGGAAAATAAGACAGCAAAAAGAAACCATTACAACATCAATAATAATAATAAGGGTGAAAAAATGACCTATTACGCAATTTTGGAAAACGAAAAAATGGAAAAAAAGAGAAAAAAGAAAAAGAGAAAAAAAAAAAGAACGGTTCCAACTAACACGTCAAAAAAAAAAAAAAAAAAAAAAAAAACCAATCACAACAACAACAATAAAAAAAGGAGGGAAAAAACTAAAATGAAAAGAAAACGTAGAAAAAAGGAAAAAAAAAGAGAAAGAAAAGAAACGGTTAATAATACGAGGAAAAAATAACACAGAAACAAAGCAAATAATAAGGTAGGTGAGAAAGACGAAGAGGAAATGACGAGCCTAAACGGACGGGATGAATAACGAGAAGCAATAGACGTGAATAGAAGGAATGAAGAAAACACTATGTACCAGTGAGAAGAGAGAGAGAGAGAGAGGAGAGGAGGAGAAGAGAGAGAGGAGAAGAGAGAGAGAGAGGAGAGAGAGAAGAGATGACGAGAGAGAGAGAGAGGAGAGAGAGAGAGAGAGAGAGAGAGAGAGGAGAGAGAGAGAGGTAGGACAGAGAATATAGAAGGTAGACAGAAGAGAGAGAGAGGAGAGAGAGAGAGAGAAGAGGAGAGAGAGAGAGAGAGAGGAGAGAAGAGAGGGGAGAGAGGAGAGAGAGGAGAGAGAGAGAGAGAGAAGAGAAGAGAGAGAGAGAGAGAAAAGGGAGAGAGAGAGAGAGAGAGGAGAGAGAGAGAGAGAGAGAGAGAGAGAGAGACCCTTCCAACTATTACAAGACCATAATCACATATACGTAAGCACTAAATACACTAAATAAATAAAATAGCAACAATAGAAAACGAACTACAGCAAAAAAATATAACAAGGGAACATGAAGAAACAATAATAATAATAATAATAATAATAATAATAATAATAATAATAATAATAATAATGATGATGATAATGATGGAAAAAAGGAAAAAAAAAGTAAGAAAGGCGTCAAAGAAACGACAACAAAAAACTAATTTCTTACCGACTAAAGAAAATTATATCAATATTTCGTTGATTCTGACTTTCGTATTTTCCTGTTTTTTTCTTCTCTCTCTCTCTCTCTCTCTCTCTCTCTCTCAACCACCACCATCATCACCACTCCATATCCCCTTTCCCTTTCCTTTTCTCCAAACAGGATAAAGGGAAGGTATTATAGAAAGACAGGAACACCCTTACCCCTTTACCCCTTCCTCCCGCCCCTTACCTGCCCCTTAATTTCACGGCGGCGCAGCGAACCAAGAACAACCAAAATGGGCTGCGCTTTTTACGGACCCTTAGAATTTTTAGGTCAGTCGGAATAACTCGTCTTGCAATGCTGTACGAGAGAGAGAGAGAGAGAGAGAGAGAGAGAGAGAGAGAGAGAGAGAGAGAGAGAGAGAGAGAGAGAGAGAGAGAGAGAGAGAGAGAGAGAGAGCGAGAGCGGGGAGCGAGAGAGAGAGAGAGAGAGAGAGGAGCGAGAGCGAGAGAGAGAGAGAGAGAGAGAGAGAGAGAGAGAGAGAGAGAGAGAGAGAGAGAGAGAGAGAGAGAGAGAGATGGTTGGAAGGGAGATGAAAGGGAGGAATAAGAAGATAAGGGAGATGAAAGGGAGGAATAAGAAGATAAGGGAGATAAAGGAGATAAGAAGAAGGGAAAAGGGAAGATGAATGAAGGAGGATTACATACATAGGATTACATAGGAGTAACAGACACCAGGAGACCTATTGGTCCATAAGCGAGGGTATCTGCTGAACTACATACTACTAACTATCAACTACTTGTAAGAAAACAGTTGGAAAATGATACCATGTCCCTAAAGAGGATAGGAACATGGAAATTTCATAGTGCAGAATATGAAAAATACAACTACAACTACCACTACCACTACAACTAATCGATACGGGGGACTAGATACGAATTCGCACTATCAATACCCATTTACTTTACAGTGCGCGTCAAGTCTGTTTTTGAATGTAGTTATTGTGTTGGCTCCGACAACATTTGCTGGTAACTTGTTCCATCGATCAACGACTCTAACATTGAAATAATTTTTACGGAGATCGGTGATGCAACGTTGACCGTTTAGTTTTAAACCATTATTTCTTGTTGTCACTTGAGTTGAAAGCTCGAATAGGTCCTCTTGATTAATGACATCAAAACCTTTTAGGATCTTAAAGGTTTCTATCAAGTCCCCACGGATTCTACGATCCTTTAAGGAAAACATATTAAGTTTCCGCAGTCTCTCTTCATAAGATGAATTTCGCAGAGATGGAATTTGTTTGGTTGCTCTTCTTTGCACTGATTCCAATTTGGCTTGATCTTTTACGAAACAGGGCGACCAGAATTGAACGGCATATTCCAAGTGCGGCCTAACCAAGGACGTGTATAATTGTGTCATTACTTAATATTAATGCTCCTAATGCTTAATGCTTTAATGCTTTAATGCTTAAATACTCCTCCTCATTATGAGGAGGAGGAGGAGGAGGAGGAGGAGGAGGAGGAGGAGGAGGAGGAGGAGGAGGAGGAGGAGGAGGAATACAAAGGAATACAAATGTAACGCGATAAATTACATTAATAGGGGAAGAGATGAAATAACACATAAGTATCAATAAGCTAACGAGGAATTTTCCTCCACGCCTCATTCCTGAATCACTGGTTAGGCTTATATTTTAAGCCAGTGGTAGTTGACCACGTATCGAAACGAAGTGAGAAGGGGAGCTGAATGTCAGGTTAGCATTTAGTAGCAGACGGACTCCCGGTGGGTAAGCCCACTGGGAGGTGACCTTATCCTCCCTTGTAAAGGTATGTTATAAAATATTTGTTAGCTAGAGATGTAGGTGTGATTTATTGGTGGTTTATGTCTACATAAGGACTAATGGAATTTGTTATCCAGGGTCCCAAGGCAGGAGTGGATATGGAGGTGATGGCCTGTTGGCTGGTCACCGAGTAGCAGGAATAGAGTGGGAAGTGAGGGCGGCAGCAGCCCTGTTGCGGCTGTCATAGTGGCGGTGTCCTACCCGTGGCGCGGTGTGAGACAGCCACACACTCACGGCTCCCCCAACATGACTCTCGTGTTCTTATCGCCCAGAGATAAGTGAGGCGGATAAAGGAGAGAGAGTGTGGCGGAGAGTGTAGGATTAAGTCTGTTTCCCATTAGAATAGGATGACTTATGTTTATTAAGTAGTTTGTTTCACATTCGAATAGGATGAAATATGTTTATTACGTAAGATGTTAGGTTAAGAAGTGTGGCGGAGAGTGTATAATTAAGTAGTCTGTTTCACATTCGAATAGGATGAAATATGTTTATTAAGTAAGATGTTAGGTTAAGTGTGCGTATCGTTAGGGGATATGATTTATTAGAATTAAGGCAACTTGTGAATGTACACCAGTTGGGAAGTGAGACAGTAAAGAGTTAAATATATTATAATAAGAAATATATTAAAGAGTTGTCATTCAGTTTCCAACTTACATATTTTCTTAAATCTTTTATTTTTGTTCATTCATATATTTTTTCCCACTTAATGTGGGTGGTGGCAGCGGAGTAACCAGGACTGTAGAGTACACTCCCAAGGTGGGCACTACATAATGGTAACAAAGGTGTAGCTGGTCAAAATGACCACTACACAAAGGAAACACAAACAGCAACAGACCGATAGGTCCTTACAAGGCTGTTTGCTTTAACTACACTACACTAACTAGATCATAAGAGAGAAAGGATAGGAAGTAGAAGGCTCCTCCCCACCCTCTAGTAGAAGGCTCCACCACCAAGTCATCCCTCCAGCCGAAGCTGGCCGGAAAAGAAGTGATACCATGCAATATAGAAAAACTGCATGGAATTTGTGAGGAAAGTTGAAAGCTGTAATCTATGGCTTACTACTAGTTTGTGGGGGTAGGTTTAGTGCTTGATAGATAGGTCATGTTATGTGTGTTTTGTAATGGTGTGAACAGTGTGGAGGTTCAAGGGTGGTGCGGCAGCCTTGCCTGGCGCTTTCTTGGGAGGCAGCAGTCAATCAGGCCCCAGCTCCGTTCAATCCACTGCGGATTGTGTACTTTCCATGTAGGACGCCGTACACTTCAATGCCTCCTGCAGCAGTGACCCCTGGTACCTTAAATCCCGATGGTGGTCACTAACTGTCAGGACCCTAACTGAACCACAGCCCGTCACAGGTCGAGAGTAGTAGTGGTAACCGTTAACTCGGGGCTATCTGTGTGTGTTATGAGGTCTAATGTAGTGTTGGTGTAGGCTCAGTGTGGAAGTTCAAGGAGGAGGAGGAGGATTACATAGGAGGAGGAAGAGGAGGAGATAACATTAATGAAGAAGGTAGTATAAAGGGGACAGTATTATAACATCTCTCCTCCTCTTCCTGTATTCCTTTGTATTCCTCTTCCTCATGTAAATATGGAATTCTTAACAATATATATTTTCCTTTTTTTTCACCCGATTTTTATGCATCTAAGACGTGCTATTTATTATTTCCAGCACTGTTTTAAGGCTGTGGGAGCACTGTTTTAAGGCTGTGGGAGCACTGTTTTAAGGCTGTGGGAGCACTGTTTTAAGGCTGTGGGAGCACTGTTTTAAGGCTGTGGGAGCGCTGTTTTAAGGCTGTGGGAGCACTGTTTTAAGGCTGTGGGAGCACTGTTTTAAGGCTGTGGGAGCACTGTTTTAAGGCTGTGGGAGCACTGTTTTAAGGCTGTGGGAGCCTGTTTTAAGGCTGTGGGAGCACTGTTTTAAGGCTGTGGGAGCACTGTTTTAAGGCTGTGGGAGCACTGTTTTAAGGCTGTGGGAGCACTGTTTTAAGGCTGTGGGCACTGTTTTAAGGCTGTGGGAGCACTGTTTTAAGGCTGTGGGCACTGTTTTAAGGCTGTGGGAGCGCTGTTTTAAGGCTGTGGAGCATGTTTTAAGGCTGTGGGCACTGTTTTAAGGCTGTGGGAGCGCTGTTTTAAGGCTGTGGGAGCACTGTTTTAAGGCTGTGGGAGCACTGTTTTAAGGCTGTGGGAGCACTGTTTTAAGGCTGTGGGAGCGCTGTTTTAAGGCTGTGGGAGCGCTGTTTTAAGGCTGTGGGAGCGCTGTTTTAAGGCTGTGGGAGCACTGTTTTAAGGCTGTGGGAGCACTGTTTTAAGGCTGTGGGAGCGCTGTTTTAAGGCTGTGGAGCACTGTTTTAAGGCTGTGGGAGCGCTGTTTTAAGGCTGTGGGAGCACTGTTTTAAGGCTGTGGGAGCACTGTTTTAAGGCTGTGGGAGCACTGTTTTAAGGCTGTGGGAGCACTGTTTTAAGGCTGTGGGCACTGTTTTAAGGCTGTGGGAGCGCTGTTTTAAGGCTGTGGGAGCACTGTTTTAAGGCTGTGGGAGCACTGTTTTAAGGCTGTGGGAGCACTGTTTTAAGGCTGTGGGAGCACTGTTTTAAGGCTGTGGGAGCACTGTTTTAAGGCTGTGGGAGCACTGTTTTAAGGCTGTGGGCACTGTTTTAAGGCTGTGGGAGCGCTGTTTTAAGGCTGTGGGAGCACTGTTTTAAGGCTGTGGGAGCACTGTTTTAAGGCTGTGGGAGCACTGTTTTAAGGCTGTGGGAGCACTGTTTTAAGGCTGTGGGAGCACTGTTTTAAGGCTGTGGGAGCACTGTTTTAAGGCTGTGGGCACTGTTTTAAGGCTGTGGGCGCTGTTTTAAGGCTGTGGGAGCACTGTTTTAAGGCTGTGGGGCACTGTTTTAAGGCTGTGGGAGCACTGTTTTAAGGCTGTGGGAGCACTGTTTTAAGGCTGTGGGAGCACTGTTTTAAGGCTGTGGGGCACTGTTTTAAGGCTGGGGAGCGCTGTTTTAAGGCTGTGGGAGCACTGTTTTAAGGCTGTGGGAGCCTGTTTTAAGGCTGTGGGAGCACTGTTTTAAGGCTGTGGGAGCACTGTTTTAAGGCTGTGGGAGCACTGTTTTAAGGCTGTGGGAGCGCTGTTTTAAGGCTGTGGGAGCACTGTTTTAAGGCTGTGGGAGCACTGTTTTAAGGCTGTGGGAGCACTGTTTTAAGGCTGTGGGAGCGCTGTTTTAAGGCTGTGGGAGCACTGTTTTAAGGCTGTGGGAATGGCTGGCAACATCCCGTGACGTATCGGTGACGAAATTATTTTTGTGATTTTTTGGCCGCTGAAAAAATTGATGAAGATTGTCGACAAACACATTTTTGTTATTTTGCAATTTAACTATTGGTCGTGGAGGGGAAATGCATAGGGGGAGTTGTTAAGCTTGACGAGTTCTATCCGCAGTAGTCATCAGAATTTCGTTAACTCTTCTGATTACTGAGAAAATTTATGTTTTGTTAATATTTTTGTTTATTTTGTTTTTTGTTATTTGTTCAATTATTTGAATTTTAAATACATGTTACTATGACTCATAGGAAAGGCCCTTCTCCGCTCTATCTATTATTACCAGAATCTTTTACGTGCGCCTCATACTTTTCGAGTTATTTACAAAAACGTGTTTTTTGCCGATTATTGCAAATATTCCAAGGGGTTCCCTACAAATTTTGGTGCAAATGTTCATATCTCAGATTCTGATGAAAGTTTGTTCATAGAGGCTTTGTGTCATGCTGAACACGAGTCTGGCGTCAGTTTTGTGATGGCTGTAATGCTACACCCTATTTCACCCTATTTATCCTTGTATGCTTTCTTGAATAGAGTTGTTACTATTTAGAACTCTCTTCCAGCACAAGTAGATGTTAGTAAATGATGTTCCAGTAAACAAGTAGTAGCTACTACTACTACTACTATGGCTGTAATGCTACTCCCTATTTCAGCCTATTTACCCCTTCCCTCCAGCCTATATGAAGGGTGGGTGGGGAGGAGCCTTCTACTTTCCTATCCTTTCTCTCTGATCATCTAGTTAGTGTAGAGTAGTTAAATCAAACAGCCATGTAAGGACCTAATGGTCTTTTGCTGTTTGTGTTTCCTTTGTATTCCTTTGTATTCCACACTGTCTACGGGGCCAAGGTGTCTCCCTGCGGGGCAAACCTTCTCAAATTAAGACTTAATCAGCAGGTCTTACAGTTAATTGAGCCATTACAGCGACAGGTGGGACAGGTAGAGGGCGTGGCATGGAGGAGGAAGGAGGAAGAGGAAGAGGAGGAGGAGGAGGAGGAGGAGGAGGAGGAAGAGGGGGGTGTAAACAAAGTACGTACATAAGTAGAAGTAGAAATAGAAGAGGAAGTAGTAGTAGTAGCAGTGATTGGAGGAGAAGGAGGAGGAGGATTTTACATAGGATTACATAGGAATAACAGACACCAGGAGACCTATTGGTCCATGACGAGGGTATCTGCTGAACTACATACTACTAACTATCAACTACTTGTAAGAAAACAGTAGGAAAATGATACCATGTCCCTAAAGAAGATAGGAACATGGAAGTTTCGTAGTGAAGAATGATAGGATATGAAATATACTAACTACAACTACCACTACCACTACAACTAATCGATCCGGGGGACTAAATATGAATTCGCAGGGCACTATCAATACCCATTTACTTTACAGTGCGCGTCAAGTCTGTTTTTAAATGTAGTTATTGTGCTGGCTTCGACAACATTTGCTGGTAACTTGTTCCATCGATCAACGACGAAGGGTATGTAAGGGAAGGGAAGGGAGGGGAAGGGAAGGGAGGGGAAGGAAAGGAAAGGGAAAGGGAAAGGAAGGGAAGGGAAGGGAAGGGCAGAATGAAGGGCGTGATGGTGGGATAAA
>JACEEZ010020472.1:17500-20000 GCA_016584305.1 Chionoecetes opilio | reverse complement strand
AGAAAAGAGAGAGAAGAGAGGAGGAGAGAGAGAGAGAGAGGAAAAGGGGAAAAGGAAAAGGGAAAGAGAAGGGGAAAAGAGAGAGGGGGAAAAGGGGAAAAGGGGAAAAGAGAGAAAGGGGAGAGAGGGGGAGAGGGGAGGAGAGAGAGAGGGGGAGAAGGGGAGAGAAGGGGAGAGAGAGAAAGGGCGGAAGGAAATGAGGGAATAAAACGGAGAAATATGAGGCGTGGGGATGAAGTCAGAAGGATGAGGAAGAGTGAGAGGAGAATGAAGGGAAGAGGTAAAGTGAAACAAAAGATGTATAAAATGAAGAAAAACAAACAAACAATAGAACACGAAGGAAAACAATAGAACACGAAGGAAAACAATAGAACACGGGAAAAAAAAAGGGAAAAACAAAGAAAAAAAAGAAGGAAAAAAAATAGGGAACCCCGAAGGAAAACAATAGAAAACGAAGGAAAACAATAGAACACGAAGGAAAACAATAGAAAACGAAGGAAAACAATAGAACACGAAGGAAAACAATAGAAAACGAAGGAAAACAATAGAACACGAAGGAAAAAAAAACACAAAGGGAAAAAAAGAAAGGAAAAACAATTTGAACACGAAGGAAAAAAATAGAAAAAAAACTAAAAGAAAAAAAATAGAAAACGAAAGGGGGAAAAAATAAAAACACGAAGGAAAACAATAGAACACGAAGGAAAACAATAGAACACGAAGGAAAACAATAGAAAACGAAAGGGAAAAAAAAAAAACCCCGAAGGGAAAAAAAAATGAACCAAAGAAGGAAAAAAATAGAACCCCGAAGGAAAAAAAAATAGAACACGAAGGGGGAAAAAAATAGAAAACGAAGGGGAAAAGGGTTTCCCAATTTTCCCTTTAAAAGAAAAACAAGAAAAAGAAAAGGGTTTTTAAAAAACTATAGAAAAAAAAATGATGGGCAATAAAGAAAAAAATTGTGAAAAAAAAAAAAAAATCAATAAATAAAAAAAAAGTCCAAAAACCCCGTAAAAGTTGAAAAGGGAAAAAGAGAGAGAGAGAGGGGAGAAGGAGGAGAGAGGAAAAGAAGAGGGGGATGAGAGGGGAGAGGGGAGAGGGGGAGAGAGAGAGAGAAGAAAAGAAGAGAGAGGAGGGGAGGGAACGAGAGAGAGAAAGAGATTTAATGGAAGGGGAGAGAGGAGAAAAGGGGAGAGATGATCAAATGGAAAAAATAGAATTCCTAAAATAAAAAAAACCACACAATTCAAGAAACAAAAAAGAGGCAAAAGGACAAAGAAAAAAAGGACAAAGACGCGACGAAGATGAGAAAAAAGTAACCGAGAATAGACAAAAAAGAAAGTGAGAAAGAAGGGGAAAAAAAGAAAAAGGTAGAGAGAAAGTCACAGAGAAAGAGAACCAAAAAATTAGTACAAAAAACGAAAACCCCACACACACAAAAACCAAACTACACAACCACAGGCCACCCCCACCCCTTCCCTTTTCCCCCTCTTTCCTCTTTTTTTCCCTTTCAGTTCCTTCCCCTCCTCCTCCTTCCTTCCTTCCTCTCCTGTCCCTTCCTTCCTCCTTCCTTTCTTTTCCCCCCCTTTCCTTCCTTCCTGCCTGCCTTCCCTCATTAGCACTCGGCACCACCCAACGCGACACACAGTAACAAGGAGGCGATAAAATATGCAAATGATTTTTTTCCCAACCCACCCACAAAACCGAACCGGCTGGGCTTGTGATCGAATGAAGTATTGAATCACCAGCTTTTTCCTTTTGTTCTTTTGTTTGGTGGCGCGAGGGAGGAGGAGGAGGAGGAGGAGGAGGAGGAGAAGGGGGGAGGAGGAGGAGGAGGAGGATTTACATAGGGAATAACAGAACACCAGGAGGACTATTGGTCCATAACGAGGGTATCTGCTGCAAAAATAAATAAAAATGGAGGAAAAAGGGAAAATGATAAGGCCTAAAGAGATGGAACATGGAAGAAAGGGGGAAGGAAGGAAGAAAAAATAAAAATTACATAATTACAAAATAACGGGCACGGGAACCCAATTGCCTAACAATACCTGTCGAGGAGGAGGGAGGAGGGGGAGGAGGAGGAGGAGGAGGAGGAGGAGGAGGGGAGGAGGGAAAAGGGAAGGGGAAAGGGGGGGAGGGGAGATGAGGAAAAGGGGGGGGGGGGGGAGAGGAGAGAAGGAGGGGGAGGGAAAAAAGGGAAGGGGGAGAGGAGAGGGGGAAAAGGGGGGAGAGAGAGGAGAGAGAGAAGAGAGAGAGAGAGAGAGAGAGAGAGAGATGAGAGAGAGGAGAGAGAGAGAGAGAGAGAGAGAGAGAGAGGGGAGGGGGAGAGAGAGAGAGAGAAACAAATCCAGACGGGGACCACAAAAAAAAAAAAAAAAAAATACCCGCGGTGCACAACTGTCTCCTCACACACTTTAAAAAAACAAAGTCTAATTCACCCAAACTGTCCTAAATCAGAATGACCTGTCCTAAAATGTCCCCGAGGGCCCACTATCCCCTCCCC
>JACEEZ010020472.1:7500-12500 GCA_016584305.1 Chionoecetes opilio | reverse complement strand
CGGAGACGCTAACCACTCCGCTACCGCCTCCCCTCCTCCTTATTCTTATTCTACCTACGTTTCTTTCTCCATCTCCCCTCCATTCCTCTTCTTCTCCTTTATTCCTCCATCCTTACTACTCCTACTACTTCCTTACTACTTCCTTCCTTTATTCCTCCTATTCCTCCTTTCTCCTTCCTCTATCCCCTCCTTCTCCCTATATTCCTTTCCATTCCTACACAATTTTCGTCTTCCTTACTTTGCTTCCGAACACTTTTTCCTCCTTTCCTTCTGTACTTCCATATGTTCCTAGTCTAAGCCCTTCCTTCCCTCCTCCTCCTCCTCCTCCTCCTCCTCCTCCTCCTCCCTCCTCCTCCTCCTCCTCCTCCTCCTCCTCCTCCCGAGCAGTTAATGGTGCCACACACAGCCTCCCAAAAGGGCATCTCATGTTGAACTAGACCAAAGTAAGAGTTTAAGCACCTCCAGCACGCCTTAGAGAGAGTTACCTCCATAGGGGAGAGAAAAGGGAGAGGGAGGGAAGGGGAGGAAGGAGGAGGGAAGGGAGGAGGTAGAGGAGGGAAGGGAGGGAGGAGAGAAGAGGAGAGGGAGGAGGTGGAGGAGGGAAGGGAGGGAGGAGAGAAGAGGAGAGGGAGGAGGTGGAGGAGAGGAAGGAAGGGGAGTGAGGAGGGAAGGGGAGAGGAAGGAGGTAGGGTTAGTATGGAAGGGACGAAGGGAGGAGGAGGGAAAGAGAAAGAGAGGTTAGGGAAAGGGAGAAGCGAGGAAATGATAAAGGGGGAAAAGGAGGCAAAGGAGAGGAAGGAAGGAGGGGGAGGAGGGAAGGGGAGGAGGTACAGATGGTATGGAAGGAACGGAAGGAGGGAAGGAAGAGAGGGAGTGAAATGAGGATAGGAAGAGGAAAGGAAGAAAGGCAGTAAAATGAGAATAGGAAGAGGGAAGGAAGACAAGGAAAAGGAGATAGGGAAGGGAAGGAAAAGAGGAAAGGGAGATACGGAAGGGAAGGAAAAGAGATGGGAATTAGGGGGGGGGGCACTCAGTAGAGCGCATACCTCCGCCCAGGCATGTAATAATTGGTTGTCATGGCAACAGTTTTGATTCGATTTCATCCAAAATTAAATCAGATCTTCCTTATACCAAATAGACTTGGTATACCAAGTTTGGTCCAAATCTATTCGTAACTTTTCGAGAAATCCTGTACACTAACACCCAAACAAACTAACAAACAAACAAACAAACAAACAAACAAACAGACAGACAGACAGATCGGGGTGAAAACATAACCTCCCTCCAACTTGGTTGGCGGAGGTAAACACAGTAGAAAAGGAGAAAAATAGAAAAGGAGTAAAGGAAGACAGAAAGGGAATAAGGATTAGTGCTGCAGGGAGATGAAGGGTGTGTGATAATGCTGGTCAAAGATAAGAGGTCAGATACAATAACAGGAAGGTCAGGTGAGAATGGGTGAATGATAATAATAGTCTAAATAAGGTAAGAGATAAGACAGGTGAAGAATGAAGCCTGATAATAAAAAGATAGAGGAACTAGGGGGGGGGGGAGGGGGGGGCACTCAGTAGAGCGCATACCTCCGCCCGAATATTTCATCAATTGGTTGCCATGGCAACAGTTGTGATTCAATTTCATAACAAAATTAAATAATAAATAATAAAAAAAAAAAAAAAAAATAATAATATATATATATATATATATATATATATATATATATATATATATATATATATATATATATATATATATATATATATATATATATATATATATATATATATATATATATATATATATATATATATATGCACTCAGTATGAGCGCATACCTCCGGCCGAATATTTCATCAATTGGTTGTCATGGCAACAGTTGTGAATAGATTTCATCCAAAATTAAATCAGTTCTTCCTTATACCAAATAGACTTGGTATACCAAGTTTGGTCCAAATCTATTCGTAAATTTTCGAGAAATCCTGTACACTAACAAACAAACAAACAAACAAACAGATCGGGGTGAAAACATAACCCCTCCAACTTCGTTGGCGGAGGTAATAAGTAGAGAGAGAGAGAGAGAGAGCGAGAGAGAGAGAGAGAGAGAGAGAGAGAGAGAGAGAGAGAGAGAGAGAGAGAGAGAGAGAGAGAGAGAGAGAGAGAGAGAGAGAGAGAGGGGGAGAGAGAGAGAGAGAGATCGTCCAGATAGAATAGAGAACAGAAAAAAAAGAATCAGGGTGTCTTCAAAATTGAAAGAAAGAGAAAGAAAGAAGGAAAGAAAGAAAAGAGAACAAAGAAGTTAAATGAATAAACAAATAAACAAGCAAAGTCAAACAAGGTCAGATGTTGTGATGGGGAGGCGGTAGCAGAGTGGTTAGCGTCTCCGAGTGGCGTTTTCGGTGACCCGAGTTCGATCCCCGATGAGGGCGATATCTACTTAAAATCTGTCTGCACCGTCGAGTGGCCTAAGAACACCCACTTGCTGCCCATCAACTCTGCCTTCGATTGTGAGTGCATCGGAGGACACAGGGGGGCGGCATGAGCCTCTAATCACAGACGTCCTGCCTGAGCCACCACTGGCGAGGGCCAACCATCACAGCCCTCAAGTGAACCTCCAGGGCCTACCATCCCACCCCTGGGTCACCACTGCTTACAGGCGCTATAGGCATAGATGTAAAGAAAAGAAGAAGAAAAAAAACTTGGTCACCATCACAAAGGCTCCTCAGCACATCATTTCAATAAAGCAATCAAATCTCAAGGGGGACAGACAACCCCCTTTTCCTCCTCCCCCTTCCTTACATCTCTCCTATCCTTGTCCCCATTCCTTACTCCTTCACCCACTCTCTCTCTCGTGAGCAGAATGAGGCTAGGTGATGCGGCGCCGTGTTATGATCGGCGGATTGACAGGCGCCGTTTGGGAATTGTTGAATATCCTGCGCGTTTTAGGAATGATGTACGTGACCTCGACCTGAATCTCTCTCTCTTGAATCTGAATCTCTCTCTTTCTCTTTCTTTCTCTCTCTCATGAATCTGAATCTCTCTCTCTCTCTCTCTCTCTCTCTCTCTCTCTCTCTCTCTCTCTCTCTCTCTCTCTCTCTCTCTCTCTCTCTCTCTCTCTCTCTCTCTCTCTCTCTCTCCTCTCAGCGGTCCTTTCCTAAGAAGTTTTCATCCAATCAAGAAAAATTGGGTTGTGAATTCCAATAATAACTAAGCCAAAAGGAAAGAATATATCCAACTCTTCTCTCTTCTGCGTCTTCTTCCACCTCTTCCTCTTTCTCCTCCACCTGCACCTGATAAACTTACCCCCCTACCCCCTCTTACAACCCCTACCCCCCTCTCTTACTTCCCCTCCCCCCTCTTTACCTCCTCTAACCCCCCCAAAACAGGGTGGGCCAATATAAAACACGAGAACCGCCCACAACCAGAAAGACAGGAGGGAGGGGAGTAAGGATGATGGGGCTGGGTTGGGGTCTCTCTCTCTCTCTCTCTCTCTCTCTCTCTCTCTCTCTCTCTCTCTCTCTCTCTCTCTCTCTCTCTCTCTCTCTCTCAGGGGCGTGGCAGTATTTCGTGCAGGCGGTAATTCATTGTTGTCACCTGTGCACCCCCAGAGGACACCTTAATTCCCCTTACAAACAGTCTTCTTCATGGAGGAGCCAGGACGCTATTGATTGTGCCCGCCGGCGAATGATTTAGAACCGACAACCCGACATCTCTGGAGACTTCCTCGGGGCATCTCTGCGTTATACCTCACCCTCTGCCTCCTCCTCCTCCTCCTCCTTCTTCGTTTTCTCTTCCTTCTTCCTCCTGTACCGTCTTAAATTCTCCTCCTGCGTTTTCTCTCCTTCTTTCCTCCAGTAGTTTTGAATTCTCCTCCTTTTCCTTCTCCTCCCTCCTTGGTTTTATCTCCTTTTCTCCTTCTATATAGTTTTGAGTCCTTCTCTTCCTCCTTCTGTATAGTTTTGAGTCCTCTTCCTCCTTCTATATAGTTTTGAGTCCTCCTCTTCCTCCTTCTATATAGTTTTGAGTCCTCCTCTTCCTCCTTCTGTATAGTTTTGAGTCCTCCTCTTCCTCCTTCTCAGCCTTCTTCTTCGTTTTCTCTCCTTCTCTCTTCCTGTAGTCTTCAGTCCTCCTTCAATCTTCTCCTTCTCCTTCAGTCCTTCTCCTCCTCCTCTTCTTGCTCCTCCTCCTTCTTCGTTTTCTCTCCCATCCTCCTATATTCTTCAGTCCTCCTTCCTTCTCCTCCAAGGGTTTCATATCAGTTTTCTCCCTACTTTCTCTTTCCTCTTCCGTCTTTCTCTTTCCTGCTTTCTCTTTCTTCTTCTTCTACTTCTTCAGGATCAGACCCACCGCTCCATTTTTCATTTCGAACAGATCTCGCCGTCTGTTCCTCTACCTGCCTGCCATCTTGCGGCCAAAATCTTCACTACCTCCTCCTCCTCCTCCCTCCTTTCCCTTCGTCAGTGTACAGCCACGCCTATTCTCCTCCTCCTCCTCCTCCTCCTCCTCTCCTCCTCCTCCTCCTCCTCCTCCTCCTCCTCCTCCTCCTCCTCCTCCTCCTCCTCCTCCTCCTCCTCCTCCTCCTCCTCCTCCTCCTTCTTCTTCTTCTTCTTCTTCTTCTTCTTCTTCTTCTTCTTCTTCTTCTTCTTCTTCTTCTTCCTCCTCCTCACTTTTCTTGTTCTATTCCAACTCTTTAGAATTCTTTAGTCAAGTGTCTCTTTGATTAATGTCTCTTTTGTCATCTCGCGGTATCTCCTCTTCCTCCTCCTCTTCCTTTTCCTCCTAGTAGTGATGTGACTTATGAGTTATGAGTGACTTAAAGCAATGTAGTAATGATGTGTGTGTGTGTGTGTGTGTGTGTGTGTGTGTGTGTGTGTGTGTGTGTGTGAGATAATAAGTCAAATTTAGATACGACTTCTTTACGTAAAAAGGAAGGGAAGAGAGCAGATGAATTTATATCACAATTGGTAGATATATTTTTCATCAGGAACCAATGATGATGATAGTAATAAT
>JACEEZ010020471.1:107500-121367 GCA_016584305.1 Chionoecetes opilio | reverse complement strand
AAAAAATCTTGGAAAAAAAAAAAATAAAAAAAAAAAAAAAAAAAAAAAAAAAAAGGGGAAAAAAAGGGGTAAACCCTTTTTTTTTTTTTTGGGGGGGGTTTTTTGGGGCGGGGGAAAAAGGGGGGGGAAAGGGGGGGGAAGGGGGAGGGGAAAAACTGGGGGGTAAAAACGGGCGAGGGGGGAAGGGGGCAAAGAGGAAAAAAGAAGAAGGGAAGGGGAGAGGAGGAAAAGAAAAGGGGGGAAAAAAAGGGAGAGAGGGGGGAGGGGAAGAGAGGAAAGAGGGGAAGAGAAAGAGAGAAAAAGGGGGAAAAAAAAAAAAAAAGAGAAAAGAGAAGAGAGGAGGGGGAAGGGAAAAAGCCCCCCAGGGGAGTTTTCTTTTTTTGTGGGGGTTTGTTTTTAAAAGGGGGGAAGAAGAAGAGAGGAGAAAAAGGAGAGAGAGAGAGAGAGAAGAGAAAAGGGAGGGGGGGGGGGGAAAAGGGGGGAGAGAGAGGGAGAGAGAGAGAAAAGAAAAAGGGAGGCCCCAAAAAAAAGGGGAAAAAAGGAGAGAGGGGGAAAGGGGGAAAAGGGGAGAGGGGAGGGGGGGGGGGTTGAAAGGGGGGGAAAAAAAACGGTGGGGGGAAAAGAGGGGAAAGGGAAAAAGGACGGGGGGGGGTTTTTTTTTTTTTTTTTTTTTTTTTTGGGGGGGGGGGCCCCCCCCTTTTTATCCCCCCCCGGCCCCCTCCCCCCCACCCCTTTAAAAAATTTTTTTTTTTTTCCCCCCCCCCCCCCCCTTTAATTAAAAACTTAAAAAATTAAATCCAGAAATTTCTTTTTTTTTTATTTCGCCTTTTTTCCCTCCTCTTTTCCTTTTTTTCCCCCCCCCTTTTCCCTTCTTCCCCCTTTTTTCCCTTTTTTCCAATTCTTTTCCCCCCCTTTCCCTTCTTTTCTTTTCTTTTCCCCTTTTTTTCTCCCCCCTTCTTCCCTTTTTTTTGGGCCCTTCTTTTTTTTTTTTTTTTTTCCCCCCCCTTTGGGGGGTTATTTCCCTCTTTTCCTTCCTTTTTCGCCCTTTCTCTTTAACCTCTCTGCGTCCTCTCTTATTTTATTTTAATCAGTTTTTTCCATTTTTGTTTTAATATTCTTTTGACGGGTTTTAATTTGGGGGTTATTCTCCTGTTGTGAAAACCAAAGGGACCCGTGATTCCTGTTGTCAAATTGCTTGTCTGTCTGTCTGTTTGTCTGTCTGGCTGTCTGTCTGTCTGGCTGGCTGTCTGGCTGGTTGGGTTTTATAAGGTGTCGGCTGGCGTCGCCTGGTTGGGTTTTTTAATCGTCTGGCTGGCTGAAAGGGTGGAAGGAGTTTTTTAAAAAATTAATTATATATATATATATATATAATATATATATATATAATTTATATATAAAATATATATATAATTATTATATATTTATTATTAATATATTTTATATATATATATATATATATATATGTAGGTTGTGTGTTTGTGAAAAGTGTTTTTTTGGTGTATATATGATGTGTATGTGTGTATGATCATTCCCTTTTTTGTTTTCTCCCATTTCTTCCTCTCTCTCTCCTTCTCTCTCTCTCTCTCTCTCTCTCCTCTCTCTCCTCCTCCTTTCTCTCTCTCTTCTTCTCTCTTCTCCTCCCTTTTCCTCTCCCCCTCCTCCCCCTCCCTCCCCCTTTCCCCTCCCTCCCCCTCCTCCCCTCCTAAAGTAATGCTATGGGGCAACGAAACCTCAAATAAACTATCAAAGCAAAATAAATCTTTAACGAAGTACACAGGAAAAGGTTTTGGTGCATATCGTATGATCTAAAAACCATCCGCATTGCCTCGCCAAAAAAAAAGGCAAATTGGATTTTGGGGCTTTATTAAAGCAACTTAAATATAACCCGAAAGTAATGAACAATTTAACGTCCTTGGTTAGGCCGCACTTGGAATATGCCGTTAAATTTGGTCGCCCTGTTTCGAAAAAGATAACCCAAAATTGGAATCAGTGCAAAGAAGAGCAACCAAAAAAATTTCCATCTCACCGAAATTCTTCTATAAAAGGGGAGATGCGGAAACTTGATATGTTTTTCCTTAAAGGATGAGAACCGGGGGGATTTGATAGAAACCTTTAAGATCCAAAAAGGATTTGATGTCTTTAATAAAAGAGAACCATTCGAGCTTTCAACTCAAGGACAACAAGAAATAAGGTTTTAAAACTAAACGGTCAACTTGCATCACCGATCTCCGAAAAAAAAATTTTTTAAAGGGTTAGTTTCGTGTCGGGAACAAGTTACCCGCAAAAGTTTTCGGAGCCAGCACAATAACTACATTTAAAAAAGACTTGACGCGCACTGTACAGTAAATGGGTATTGATAGGCGAAATTTTACAGCCCCCGTACGATTAGTTGTAGGGTAGTGGCAGTTTAGTTAGATTTTTTATATCCACATTCTGCATACGAAACTTCCCTTTTCCTACCTTTTAGGGGCATGGTATCATTTTCCCCAAAGTTTTCTTACAAGTATTGATAGTTTGAGTATTTGTTCGCAGATACCCTCGTCATGGACCAATAGGTCTCCTGGTGTCTGTTATTCCTAGGTAATCCTATGTAATTCTCCTCCTCCAACTCCTCTTCACTGCTCAGCCACAATCCAAGGCCAAACAATTATCCTCAGATTAAAGGGCAAAGAACGCACCCAACCAAGAGACTCAGAGCGGGATTCATTGAGGGAAAAAAGCTTAAAAAACAACAAAGAAGAAAATAATAGGGCTTAGAATAAGCGTAAAGCAAGAAAAGAAGGAAAGAAAAAAAAGTGTTCAGTGTTGTTGTTGTTGTTGCTGTTGTTGTTGTTGTTGTTGTGTGTATGCCTAATTATGACACTTCTTTTTCATACTTTTTTTTCAACATGTTAATTCGTGTATATATGGTTATAACTTCTCTTTGTCTTTTTAATGTGAATTTATTGTTGTTTACGCTGGTTTTTTGATGCGGGTATGGAGACTGGAAGGCTGGTGGTTTTGGGTTGCGTTGTGGTGTGGGGTGGGGGTGTGTATTTGTGTAGGTGGTGGGTGTAGGTGTGTTGGGTTGTGTGTGTGGGGGTGTGTGTGTGTGTGTGTGTGTGGGTTTGTTGTGTATTTGTGGGTGTGGGGTGTGTGTGTGTGTTGGGGGGGGGTTGGGGTGTTGGGGGGTGGAGGGTGTGGGTGTGGGTGTGGGTGGGTGTGGGGGGTGGGTGTGGGGTGGGGGGGTGGGTGGGGGTAAGTGGGGTGGGTGGGTGGCGTAAGTTTTGGGGGTGGTTGGGTGGGTGTGGGTGTGGGTGTGGGGTGTGTGGGGGGGGGTGGGGGGGGTTTGTGGGTGTGGGTATGTGGGGAATTGGGGGTTTGGGTGTGTGTGTAGGTGGGTGGGTGTGGGGTTTTGGGGTGTATGGGTTTTGGAATTTTGTGTTGTGTGTGTTTTTTGGCCCTGTGTGGGTTTTTTTTTCTTCTGCTTCCAGTAATTTTTGGGCTGATTTTGTGTTGATGATTACAACCCGGGGGTTATAAAGCAGCGGAATTTTTGGCAAAACAAAGACATAACAGGGGGGGAAAATTTAAAGGTTAGCAAAACAGGGGAACCCCAAAAAAGGGGAGAGAGAAAGGGAGAAAAGGGGAGAGATTGAGAAAAGGGGAGAGAGAGAGAGAAAAGGGGAGAAGAGAGAGAGAGAGAGAGAGAGAGAGAAGAGGGGAGAAAGGGAGAGAGAAAAGGAAAGAGAGAAGAGGAGAAGAGAGAAAAGATTAATGCAAAATGAGACGTAAAAATCATCGTTTTTTGCGATGTTATTTAAAAAATGATTTGAAAAATGAGGGTAGTTACGTTTAAAATTATTTTTTAAGTAAAACCAGGGTTTTTTTCCCCCAAGACTTTTATACGCTAACGCCTACAATAATAGAAAAGAGAGAAAAGAGAGGAGAGAGAAAAAAGAGAGAGAGAGGGGAAAAAAACGAGAGAAAAGAGAAGAGAGAGGAGAGAAAAGGAAAAGAGAGAGAGGGGAAAAGGGAAAAAGGAGGAGAGAGAGAGAGAGAAAGAAAAAAAAAAAAAAACAGCTGGGCCTTTCTTCACTCGTTTTAAACATTCCCCCGCAGGGAAAATATTTTTTTTGCCAGATTTTAAAAAAAATATATTCGGGAAAAGGGGAGAGAGAGAGAGAGAGAGAGAGAGGGGAAAAGGGGAGAGAGAGAGAGAGAAAAGGAGAAAGGAGAAAGAGAAAAGGAAGAGAGAGAGAGAGGAGGGGGAAAGAAAAAGGAAAAGAGAGAGAGAGAAAAAAAAAACCCATCATGTGCGCCGGGTTCCCCTGACGTGTGGTTTTAAAAATTACAAAAACCATACTTACACCCGTGACGCAACAAAAGTACATAGGGGTGTGTTCAGTGTGCGCGCCCTATTCCCTACATGGCAATGGACTTGTTCGTGGGTGGTGTGTGTGTGTGTGTGGGGGTGGGGTTGTTTTTGTGTTTTTGGTGGGGTTGTGTGTGTGTTTGTGTGTGGGTGGGGGGGGGGGAGAAGAGAGAAGCGGTCATAAAAAAATTTTAACCTTTCTTTATTACTTTTGTTTTTTATTCATTTCATTGAGAAAAATGAGAAAAGGAGAAAGAGAGAGAGAGAGGAGAAGAGAGAGAGAGAGGAGAAGAGAGAGAGAGAGAGAGAGAAGAGAGAAAAGAGGTCGGAAATTAAATTTTAGATATTTTCGTAAAAAAAAAAAAAGAAATAGCGCCCTCTCCTCCCCATCCTCTCTCTCTCTCTCTCTCTTCCCCTCTCTTCTCTTCTCTCTTTTCCTCTCCTCCCCTCTCTCCCCTCCCCCTCTCCCCTCTCTTTTCCCCCAAATTTTCCCCTAAAATCCCCTCACCCCTCCTAACACTTTCCTCATCTCCTTTTCACCACAGAGCACACAAGACCGAAAGCGAACCACAGGAGGGCCCCTAACCCCAAAAACATAAAAGCCCCCTTAAACCTTTAAACCTCCAAGCCCAAAAAATTCGAAAAAAATGGGTTTGAGTAAGCAACTGAACTTTTCCCAGGCCCAAAGGGTAAAGGGGGGGGAACGATAGTAACAAGAAGAAAAACAAATTTGGCATACATACATCGTTAAGCGAGGTCACCCTGTAGTTGGAAAGATCGGAGATTAAAAAGGTACGTGTGAGGTGTTGGTCTGAAAAATTTGATCGTCGCTTCTTTCATTGGGTTTTTTGGCGGAAAATAAGGATGGTAGCTGTATATGTTGTGTGTGTGTGTACGTTGTTATTATGTTTTTGTTTGACTCTCTCTCTCTCTCTCTCTCTCTCTCTCTCTCTCTCTCTCTCTCTCTCTCTCTCTCTCTCTCTCTCTCTCTCTCTCTCTCTCTCTCTCTCTCTCTCTCTCTCTCTCTCTCTCTCTCTCTCTCTCTCTCTTCCCGCCTCGTAAATCATCGTGTTAAATAAATAAAAATCTCACCTTAGGACGGAGAGTGTTATGAAAGCACGAGGAAGCAGGAGAGGAGATAAAATAAAGCAGGAGAGGAAAGGAGAGTAAGGGAAAGAAGGAAGGAAGGAAGGAAGACATAGGAGAGAAGGATCAAAGGAGTGGAGGAAGAAGGATAGAAAGGATGGAGGAAGTGAGGGAACTGAAAGGGAACGAGGCTAATGGAAGATGTGTGTGTGTGTGTGTGTGTGTGCGTGTGTGTGTGTGTGTGTGTGTGTGTGTGTGTGCGTGTGTGTGTGTGTGTGTGTGTGTGTGTGTGTGTGTGTGTGTGTGTGTGTGTGTGTGTGTGTGTGTGTGTGTGTGTGTGTGTGTGTGTGTGTGTGTTCTGTGTGTGGTGACCTCGTCACTAAAATCCTTCCACCTCAGCCTTTCCGATTCACTTCCTTCCACATTGACACGCTCCATCCTTCCTCCTCCTCCTCCTCCTCCTCCTCCTCCTCCTCCTCCTCCTCCTCCTCCTCCTCCGCCTTCTCTTTCCTCTTCCTCCTCCTCCTCATCCCATCCTTCTTCGTACTCCTCTCTCTTTCCCTCTCCTTCAATGCCCCTATTCTTCCGGGCGGAGGGATGGAGGAGAGAAAGATATATGGAAACGAAAATAAAGCTCTCTTACGCGGCTTTCCTTTTAACACGGACGGGAAGAAGAGAGAAAGAAAGAAAGAGAGAGAGAGAGAGAGAGAGAGAGAGAGAGAGAGAGAGAGAGAGAGAGAGAGAGAGAGAGAGAGAGAGAGAGAGAGAGAGAGAGAGAGAGAGAGAGAGAGAGAGAGAGAGAGAGTTGGGAGAGAAATACAATTTTTAGAACAATAAATTAAACACAATTAAAACTTTACTTCTCTTCCTCCTCTTCCTCTTCCTCTTCCTCTTCCTACCACCACCACCACCACTACTACTACTACTACTACTACTACTACTACTACTACTACTACTACTACTACTACTACTACTACTACTACTACTACTACTACTACTACCACCACCACCTTGATGGCGCAGTAGGCAGTGCGTGAGGCTTAATATTCAAAGGTCGTGAGTTCGATCTTCACTCAGGATATGTTTTAGTTTAGGCTTATGTAGATAGAAAGGTCTTTTGTAGATTTTATGTTATCATGTTTCTGTATGCCTATACTAATGCTGCTTTTAATTCTGATAATATTTATACTAAGCCATATACTATTACTATTATTGTTATTTCTACTACGGTTATTGGTATTGTTATTATCATTACTACTACTACTACTACTACTGTACTACTACTACTACTACTACTACTACTACTACTACTACTACTACTACTACTACTACTACTACTACTACTACTATAATGACGAACTACTGTTCATAATTAGATTTACCACCAAATTCTGCCGCTTTTGGGAGGTCGAACAGGAAAGTTACAATTAATTTAGAAAAGGAGCGACGGAGGGAAGAAGTGAAGAAAAGAGGGAAGGAAGTTAGGAAAGAAAGAGAAGGAAGGGAGAGAGGGAGGGAAGAATCGGAGAAAAAAGGGAAGGAAGTTAGGAGAGAAAGATAAGGAAGGAAGTGGAGAAAAGAGGGAAAGAAGTTAGGAAAGAAAGAGAAGGAAGGATGAGGGTAGTTCTTGCCGCCGCCAAAATCTTCCTTCCGCCACCTCACAAAAAGGTTGAGAATTATGAGAGGAGGAGATGGAGGGCGAGGAGAAAGAGGTCGTTTGAGGAAGAAAAAAGAGAAGTGGCTATGAAAGAAATGCAAAAAGAAAAAATAATGATAAGAAATAAAAAAAAAAAGAGCGAAGAAGAAAATATTGTATTGAAATTTCTTATCTTATATCCAAAAATGCACAAATGAACAAGAATAAGAGAAGATGATAAGAGAGAAAAAAGGGTGATAAGAAATACAAATAGTAGAAAATAAGAAAATGAAATCAAAGAAAGGCTGGCGAAGAAGAAATATTGTATTCAAATTCCTTATCTGATATAGAAAAAAATGCGCAAATAAACAAGAATAATAAAAAATGACAAGAGAAAAAACTGGTTGATAAAAAATATAAAGGGAAAATAAAGAAAAGAGGTGTAGAGAAATAAAGCAGAGACGTTTTTTGGCTGTCGGCTTCTCTCATTAGCGAGGGAAAAAATAGACGACGGAAATAATGAGAAAGAAAAGAGAAACTTGAACCATCCATCATGAAGGCGAATTTCCTTTTTTCTGTTACCTTTTACACCTCCTGCAAGTAGTCCTCCTCCTCCTCCTCCTCCTCCTCCTCCTCCTCCTCCTCTTCCTCCTCCTCCTCCTCCTCCTCCTCCTCCTCCTGCTCCTCTAAGTGCCTTGTTCTTGGGATGACCGTGACCTCTCTTCTTCTTTCCTTTCCTCCCTCTCACTCTTCCCTTTTCCCTCCCATTTCCTTCCCTTCCACTCTTCTCCTCACACCGTTAAGTGGCGGCGCTAAGTGATGTCCTCTTCCTCTCCTTCTGCAGTACCTCTCCATCTCCTCCTCCTCCTCCTCCTCCTCCTCCTCCTCCTCCTCCTCCTCCTCCTCCTCCCCCCCCCCGAACACTTTTCCAGGGGGATAAAGGCGTTCCAGAGTCAATAAATCTCTCTTTGCTCTTGCATAAAATATTCCAGCTATTTTTAAGCAAACGAAGATATTTTTAAATACATAAACCTTCGGCAGGAAAATGAGAAGCGGTGAGAGAGAGAGAGAGGAGAGAGGAGAAGGAGACGAGAGAGAGAGGGAGGAGGAGGGAGGAGAGGGAGAGAGGAGAGGGAGAGAGAGAGAGAGAGAGGAGGAGAAGAGAGAGAGAGAGAGAGGGAATTGAAAACGTAACACAAGAATTTGGAAGTACGTACAAAGTCTCAGAAATTCAGAAATTCAAACTAAATTAATAGAAAAAATAAAATAAAGAAAAGTTGTTATAGTAAAAAAAAATATTATGAAGAGAAGAAAGAAATGCGCGTTTTGTAGCCAATTCCTCAAAGAAGAATTAGGGAAAGCTATGATAGAGGTAAAAAAAGTATAGACCTATTAAAAATATTCAAGGGTTTTCTTGATATCAGTGCAGAAAATTTATGTACATTCGATTACTTTACTTAACAAGAATATGTCACTGTTTTGAGATAGTCGGTGGGAGATTACTGTCATCTCTTACTTTTGCCTTGTTTTACACTTGTTTTGCCTTGTTTTGCCTTGTTTTACACTTGTTTTTGCCTTGTTTTACACTTGTTTTGCCTTGTTTTGCCTTGTTTTGCCTTGTTTTACACTTGTTTTGCCTTGTTTTACACTTGTTTTGCCTTGTTTTACCTTGTTTTACACTTGTTTTGCCTTGTTTTACACTTGTTTTGCCTTGTTTTACCTTGTTTTACACTTGTTTTGCCTTGTTTTACACTGTTTTGCTTGTTTGCCTTGTTTTGCTTGTTTTACACTTGTTTTGCCTTGTTTTACACTTGTTTTGCCTTGTTTTACCTTGTTTTACACTTGTTTTGCCTTGTTTTACACTTGTTTTGCCTTGTTTTACCTTGTTTTACACTTGTTTTGCCTTGTTTTACCTTTTTACCTTGTTTTACACTTGTTTTGTCTTGTTTTACCTTTTTACCTTGTTTTACACTTGTTTTGCCTTGTTTTACCTCTTATACTGTCTTTTTTATAGGAACTGACAGCTAGCGGGCTTTCTGTTACGTTTTTTTTTCCTCGACCAGTCCTTTGAGATGTAAAAAAGGAAAGAAAAAAGACAAGATTATCGTCAAACTAACCCCAACACTTCTTCAGTCGGTTCGTAATCGTCTGCAATGTGCTCCCCCCCCCCCTAGTGTTGACAGTTGGAACTCTCAAGAAAAGATCAGATAAATACGTCGACTCTAACTCAGAACTTTCACGTTAATTATTATCGCAATTATAACTCGGAATATTTCAACGCAAGATAGTTTTTTTAGGTTGTTACAGATGATTTATGAACGAATCACTTGTTTTGTCTTGTTTTACACTTGTTTTACACTTGTTTTGCTTTGTTTTACACTTGTTTTGTCTTGTTTTACACTTGTTTTACACTTGTTTTGCTTTGTTTTACACTTGTTTTACACTTGTTTTGCTTTGTTTTACACTTTTTTGTCTTGTTTACACTTTTTTACTGTTTTGCTTGTTTTACACTTGTTTTACACTTGTTTTGCTTTGTTTTACACTTGTTTTACACTTGTTTTGCTTTGTTTTACACTTGTTTTACACTTGTTTTGCTTTGTTTTACACTTGTTTTACACTTGTTTTGCTTTGTTTTACACTTGTTTTACACTTGTTTTGCCTTGTTTTGCCTTGTTTTACACTTGTTTTGCCTTGTTTTACACTTGTTTTACACTTGTTGTACCTTGTTTTACACTTGTTTACACTTTTGTTGCCTTGGTTTATACTTGTTTTGCCTTGTTTTACACTTGTTTTGCCTTGTTTTACACTTGTTTTGCCTTGTTTTACCTTGTTTTACACTTGTTTACACTTTTGTTGCCTTGGTTTATACTTGTTTTGCCTTGTTTTAACTTGTTTTCTTGCCTTGTTTACACTTGTTTACACTTGTTGTCCTGTTTATACACTTGTTTTACACTTGTTTTGCCTTGTTTTACACTTGTTTTACACTTGTTTGCCTTGTTTTACACTTGTTTTGCCTTGTTTTACACTTGTTTTGCCTTGTTTTACACTTGTTTTGCCTGGTTTTACACTTGTTTTACACTTGTTTTGCCTTGTTTTACCTTGTTTTACACTTGTTTTACCTGTTTCACCTTGTTTTACACTTGTTTTGCCTTGTTTTGCCTTGTTTTACCTTGTTTCATTGTTATTTCCTTGTTTTCTACCTTGGTTTACACTTGTTTTGCCTTGTTTTGACCTTGTTTTACACTTGTTTTGATTTGTTTGCCTGTTTAACGTAGGAATGTGTTTTGTTTTTAATTCTTACACTGAACTTATTTCCTGGTAATAACATGATTTGATTTTATCTTCAAAATTTATCCGTGCAATAATATGTTGGAGAACTTCACTTTACTATGTATATCTCATATTAAAAAACAGTTTAGATAGTAGGGTTTATCAATAGCAACATAATGACCACCATATCTGTGTCTTTTTGTTCTTTCCTTATATTCCTTTGTGATCGTACTCCTCCTCCGCTTCTTCCTCCTCGTACTGCTCCCTCTCCTCCTCCTCCTCCTCCTCCTCCTCCTCCTCCTCCTCCTTCTCCTTCTCCTCCTCCCTCCTCTCCTCCTCCTTCCTCTCCTCCTCCCCCTCCTCCTCCTCCTCCTCCTCCTCCCTCCTCCTCCTCCTCCTCCTTCCTCTCCTCCTCCTCTTCCTCCTCTTTTACATGCCATGAACGTACCTCCCATAATTTTTAAGTCAGCTGCCGAACTCGCAGCAGTATTCTTAAAAGAGACAACGTTGAGAGAGAGTGAGAGAGAACGAGAGTGGGAGAGAACGAGAGAGAGAGAACGAGAGAGAGAGAGAGAGAGGGGGGAGAGAAGAGAGAGAGAGAGAGAGAGAGAGAGAAGAGAGAGAGAGAGAGAAGGAGAGAGAGAGAGAGAGAGAGAGAGAGAGAGAGAGAGAGAGAGAGTGTGTGTGTGAGAGAGAGAGACAAAGCAGTTGAATCTTTAATTAGAAAGCAATACCACGCCATCTCTACCCTCACACTGATTTGCATATAATGAAGACTGGTTTCGACACATCCGAGATATTTTTTTGGAGGAGGAGGAGGAGAGGAGGAGGAGGAGGAGGAGAGGAAAAGAATCAGTCGATCACAGGTGAGGGTTTGAGAGAGAAGAGAAGAGAGAGGAAGGGGAGGAGAGAGGGAGAGAGAAAGAGGGAGCGAGAAGAGAGAGAAGAAGAGAGCAGCGATGAGGAGAGAGAGAGAAGGAGAGAGAGATAGAGAGAGGAGAGAGGAGAGAGAGAGAGAGGACGAGGAGAGAGAGAGACGAGAGAGAGGGGAGACAGAGAGGAGAGAGAGAGAGAGAGAGAGAGAGAGTGTATCTGTCCAAATAAGATGACTAAAAGTATCTGTATAGTTTTAATGTTTGAGGCTTCTTGTTTTTTCGTCGTGTCTTCTCCTCTCCTGCCTTTTCCCCCAGCTCCCCTCTCTCGCACTCGAGACTTCTCATTAATTCTTGCTCATCTCACTCGCCCTTTCCTCTGCTATTTGTTATTTGAGAGAGAGAGAGGAGAGAAGGAGGGAGAGAGAGATAGAAGGAGAGAGAATTAGAGAGACCGAGGAGAGGATCGAGAGAGAGAGGAGAGAAGAGAAAGGAAGATAGAGAGAGAGAGAGAGGAAGAGAGAAGAGAGAGAAAGGGAGAGAGAGAGAAGAGAAGAGAAAGGAGAGAGAGAGAGAGAGAGAGAGAGAGAGAGGGAGAGAGAAGAGAAGGAGAGAGAGAGAGATGTGGACGCAGCGAGAAAAGGAAGATGGCATACAGGAAGGGAAAGAGGATGGAACAATAGGATAGAGAAGGGATGGATGAAGGAAATGAGGGAGGGAGAAGAGGAGGGAGAGGCGCCCCCCTTTCTGCAACCCCCCCCCCTAGATCGACCTCCTAAGGGCACTGCAGACTCTTGACTCACTTATTGGTGTCTTTTCCTGCGTGTAGAGTAAGTCTTGTTTTCATCTTTACCCTTCATCTTTTCTCTTTTTCTTTTTTCCTCTTTTCCCCTCCATTCTCCCCTATTTTTTACTTCTACTCATATTTTATCTTATCTCTCCTCTCATTCTCTTCCTCTTCCTTCTCCCTCTGTTGCTTTCCATCTCAGCTAGTCTCATCCTTCATCCTCTCTTCCTCCCTCCTTCCTCGCCTCCGCCTCTTTTTTTTTCTTCCTTGCTTTCTACCCCCTTCTGTCTTTCTCATCCTTGCATTGCTCTCTTCCCTCCTTCATCCTCTTCTTCATTCCCTTTATCTTCCCCTCTCCTACTCTTTCCCTCTTTCGTCCTCGTCCTCCTCCTCTTCCTCCTTCTCCTCCTCCTCTTCCTCCTCCTCCTCCTCCTCCTTCTCCTCCGAACACAAAACTCCGAAAGTAATGACACAATTATACACGTCCTTGGTTGGGCCACACTTGGAATATGCCGTCCAATTCTGGTCGCCCTGTTTCGTAAAAGACCAAGCAAAATTGGAATCAGTGCAAAGAAGAGCAACCAAACAAATTCCATCTCTGCGAAATTCATCTTATGAAGAGAGACTGCGGAAACTTAATATGTTTTCCTTAAAGGATCGTAGAATCCGTGGGGACTTGATAGAAACCTTTAAGATCCTAAAAGGATTTGATGTCATTAATCAAGAGAACCTATTCGAGCTTTCAACTCAAGTGACAACAAGAAATAATGGTTTAAAACTAAACGGTCAACGTTGCATCACTGATCTCCGTAAAAATTATTTCAATGTGAGAGTCGTTGATCGATGGAACAAGTTACCAGCAAATGTTGTCGAAGCCAGCACAATAACTACATTTAAAAACAGACTTGACGCGCACTGTAAAGTAAATGGGTATTGATAGTGCCCTGCGAATTCATATTTAGTCCCCCGGATCGATTAGTTGTAGTGGTAGTGGTAGTTGTAGTTAGTATATTTCATACCCTATTTTTCTGCACTATGAAACTTCCGTGTTCCTATCTTCTTTTAAGGACATGGTATCCTTTTCCAACTGTTTTCTTACAAGTAGTTGATAGTTAGTAGTATGTAGTTCAGCAGATACCCTCGTCATGGACCAATAGGTCTCCTGGTGTCTGTTATTCCTATGTAATCCTATGTAATCCTCCTCCTCCTCCTCCTCCTCTTCCTCCTCTTCCTCCTCTTCCTCCTCCTCCTCCTGAGACTTCTACTTTCCTATCCTTTCTCTCTTATTATCTAGTTAGTGTAGTGCAGTTAAATCAAACAGCCATGTAAGAACCTAATGGTCTGTTGCTGTTTGTGTTTCCTTTGTAATCCTTTGTAATCCTTCTCCTCCTTCTCCTCTTCCACCTTCTCCTCCTTCTCATCCTCGTTTGGTCCAAAAAGTATTATGTATGTTATGTAAAGTATTATGTATGCATGTTATTTCCTTTGTTTAGCATTGTATACATCTCCCCTCTCTTCTCTATCCTTTAATTCTAGCATCGTTCACGGTAAATAGACATATGCAACTCAATGCTAGTTTTATTTTCATTTAGCTCTCCATTTTAAGCTTTTTTCACCCTTTTTTCCCCTCTTTTTCACCCTCTCCCTCTTTCCCTACTTACCTATACGTACCTCCCTCTCCCTCTCTTTATAGCATCCCTCCAATCCGTTCCATCGGATTGCTTTCCCCTTTTTCCCTCCCCTATCCCCTACTCTACCCTCCACTACCCTCCCTTTCCCTCTCTTCTTTGTTGATTGAATATGTTTCCCAAAAAGCCAAGTCGACTTACGAAAAATGTTTGTGTTAGAGCCGTAATTGGGAG
>JACEEZ010020471.1:87500-100000 GCA_016584305.1 Chionoecetes opilio | reverse complement strand
CGGGTCACGTCAAGAAGTCTTACGGCGGATTGGCATAGCCCACGGTGTTATGGACTCGCTCAGCGGGAGTATTTGGCGTTGTCGGTACCTGTGCAGGAGGACAAAGATCCGGATCTTCAAATCGCTTGTGATCCCTGTCTTACTCTATGGTTGTGAGACATGGACACTAAATAGTGACTTGAAGAGACGAATCAATGCCTTTGGTAATAAGTGTCTTCGCAGAGTCATGGGGTATCGCTGGGATGATTACGTGTCAAATCAGCGATTGCACCGTGAGACTGAATCGAGGCCTATTACCTGCATAGTCCGTCAGCGCCAACTTCGGCTATATGGGCATGTGGCACGCTACCCTGAAATCGATCCTTCCCATCGGGTTGTATCTGTAAGAGACAACCCGGCGTGGAGGAGGCCAAGGGGGCGCCCACAAGGCTCGTGGCTGGGGCAAGTTGATGTTTCTTGTCGAGAGCTGCTTGGTATGGGAAAGGAGCCTGCATGGGAACTCGCGCGTGGTGACCCCCGGGAGTGGCGTCGTAGGGTGGGCGAGGCGACGCGGCCCCCGGCGTATGCCCCCAATGATTGATTGATTGATTTCTTCGGTTGGTAAAGTCAAGTAGATAATAATACGTGTGTTTTCCTAGTCCAAGTTTAATCTTTTTTATATCTCAAATGTCTTTCTACTTTTTTTTTACCCCAATAATACATACGTCGTGTAAAATAATTCATATAAAACAACTCTCATCCTGTTTCTATTTTTCCACCTTCCTACGCCTAAAATATTTTCAAGAGAAGAGTGACAAGAGACCTCCCGAACTAAATTGGCCCACCCCCCCTTTCTATATTATCTTTCTTCTTTATGGGGACTGGCATCTAAGCGGCCTTTTTGTTACTTCTTTTTTTGTTGTCCTTTGTCATATAAAGGTAAAAAATAAAGTTCGTACACGTCTCTACCGATGAAAAAATAAAATAGTTCAGTGATATTTAGCTTGGACGCGACTTGATGTTGACATTCCAATGGTCCGCTAAGCCAATGGGAGAGCGAGCTTAGTGCGCCGAATACCTCCTCCCTGCAAAAACAAACCCTAATGCACCTATAATCAAGGGTCAATATACTTCTAAATGTGACCTTTTACTTAGTTTTATATTCGTCTGTTTATATTAGTAGTATAATGCTAGACTTTATTTTTTTATCTATACGAGTTTAAGAAAGCTACATCGATAATTTTCTTGATAATTTGTATTAGTTTTTAGCAGTTATTCAGAAAGTTAGTTCTTAATGTGACTTTTTACTTAGTTTTATATTCATCTGTTTGTATTAGTAGTACAAAGATAGACTTATATATATATATATATATAAGTTTAAGAAAGCTACATCTATTATTTTCTTTTGTATAAGTTTTTATCAGTTTTTTACTTTACTTATTTAGAAAGTTCCTCTTAGTCTCGAGTTAGAATTAGCGATGCGCCACTTTTAATGAGATGGTTTAATGAGAGGGTTATGAAATTGTGATTGAAAGTATCTCCTCTCCTTCTCTTGACCTCCTCTTCTCCTCTTTTCCCTCCTCTTGTGTTTCTATAATCGTTGTTGTTTTTCATATTGATGTTGTTATTGTTTTTTCTTCTTCTTTCTCTTGTTTATGTTCTTACTTGTTATCGTTCTTCTCTTCTTCCTACTCTTCCTTTCCCTTTTTCTCTCTCCTTTTCCTTTTGAAGTATCTGTTATTAATGTCAAGTCACACACAAGTAGTACACATATACACTCTATGATAACAAAAATTATAATTATGATAATTATTGTCATTATCATTATTATTATCGTTGCAAACATCTCCATCATCATCATTAAAACGAATCTGAAGCACCAGCACTTAAAACTTTTTTCAAAACTTTAAGAGGAGAGGGGGAAAAAGGAGGAGGAGGGGGAAAGGAGGGAGGAGGAGGAGGAAAAGGAGAAAGAAAGAAGGAAAAAAAAGGAGGAGGAAGAGGAAAAAAAGGAAGAAGAGGAGGAGGAGGAGGAAGAGACATAAGATGGGTTCGCGTTGGTGGTAAAAAGAAGGACGAGGAGTAATAAAGAAGAAATGAAAGGCGTGGAGGCGGCGGTTTTGGCGGAAGTGACGGCGAAGTTGAAACGAGAAAATAATTGAAGGAGGAAGAAAGGGAGGCGCACCAACGCAGAGACTAAGTATACGCCTCTTGGGCCTGATTTCCCGGCCTGGAGAGAGGGGGGAGAGAGAAAAAGAGGAGAGAGAGAGAAGAGAGAGAGAGAGAGGAGATAAAGGGAGAGGAGAGGAGAGGAGAGAGAGAGAGAGAAAGAGGGAAAAATTGGGCTGGAAAGAATTAGGCCCAATTTATGACTTTTGCCCTCGTAGTGAAAGGCTTGTTGTTTTCCGGGGTCCCCTCTCTCTCTCTCTCTCTCTCTCTCTCTCTCTCTCTCCCCTCTCCCCTCTCTTTTCTCTCTCTCTCTCTCTCTCTCTCTCTCTCTAAAATATGAGTTTTAAAATTTAAAGCAAATTCAACACGATTCAAACGAAAAATGAGAGAGGCGAAGAAGGAGAGAAAGAGAGAAGGAGAGAAGAGGGGGAGAGGAGAAGAGAGAGGAGAGGAGATAGGAGAGAAAAGAGAAGAGAAAGAAGAGAGAGAGAGCACCAACCAACCATCCATTTCGAACTGAACTCCACAGATAAAGATAAGTTCTGGGCAATATTTGTTCTCATCATCCCTTCATTCCCTTTTCCTTCCTTCTCTCTCTCTCTCTCTCTCTCTCTCTCTCTCTCTCTCTCTCTCTTTCTCTCTCTCTCTCTCCTCTCATCCCGTCCATGCTTCTTCCTAACGTTTCTTTCTTGCCTTTTCCTTCCTTCTTTCTCCTACTTCCTTTCCTTTTCTCCTGTCCTCTTTTTGCATATTTCCCCATCCGTCTTATCGCCTCGAAGATAAGACCTAAATATACGAGGAGGAGGAAAGCGAGGAGGAGGAGGAGGAGAAAGAAGAAAATGAGGAGGAGGAGGAGGAGGAGGAGGAGAAGGAAAAACGATGCTGTAATTTTACCATCTTGTTTAACCAGTTTGTTGCACACACACCACAACACACACACACACACACACACAACAACACACACACACACACACACACACACACACACACACACACACACACACACACTTACGCACAATATAACCATCAGTTTTAAAATAATGGAATATGAAAATAGTAATAGATTATTTGTTAAGAAAAATCTTTATCCCACCTAATGAGCGAAGAAGCGAGGTATTTGTCCTTTGTGCGTGTGTACGTGGAGGTAAAGCCTGGGAGGAGGGAGGGAAGGGAGGAGATGAAGGAGAGAAGGAGATGAGGAAGAGAAGGAAGGAGATGAGGGAGAGAAGAAATGGAGGGAGGAGAGAAGGAAGGAGATGAGAGAGAGAAGAAGTGGAGGGAGGAGGGGAAGGAAGGAGATGAAGGAGAGAAGAAGGGAGGGGAAAGAGAGAAGGGAAAGGGGAGAAGTAGAGAAGGAAGGAGATGAAGGAGAGAAGAAGTGGAGGGAGGAGAGAGGGAGAGAAGTGGAGGGAGGAGAGAGAGAAGTATAGTGTGTTGAATAACGGGGGAAATATGGTAACGATAAGGAGATTAATATAAAGTGATATCTGAGGGAGGAGGAGGAGGAGGAGGAGGAGGAGGAGGAGGAGGAGGAGGAGGGAGGAGAGGGGGAGGAGGAGGAGGGGAGGGGGGAGGATTGGGCGGGAAAAATAATGTTGTGAGGAAAAATTAATTGTTATGACGCCAGTTTATGGTTATTTATAAGAAAGATTAAGTAGTTCCAAGGCGCGAAGGAAGATGGGGAGTGGGGAGGGGAAGGCGGGTGTTTGGTAGTAGGGGAAGGGGGATGTGTGATAGGGGGGGAGCAGGAAGGAAACTGGGTTAGATAAGAAAGATTAAAGGGGAAGGTAGATATATGGGAAGGTTTAGGAAGGGGAGGTGGGCGTTGAGATGTGGGAGAGATAAAGGGTGGGTGGGAGAGGAGAGGAAGAGGTGGGAGAAGAGGTGGGTGGGTGGGAGAAGAGGTGGGTGGGTGGGAGAGATAAAGGGTGGGTGGGAGAGGAGGAGGAGGAGGTGGTGGGGCAGGAAGGGAAGAGCTGTGAGGATGTCTGTGCCACACTATCTGAGCCACATCCCACGTCTCTGCCGCCACACCCTGATATGTGAGGCCTTGCATGGAACCTGATGCTCCTCGTAAAACTCTCTCTCTCTCTCTCTCTCTCTCTCTCTCTCTCTCTCTCTCTCTCTCTCTCTCTCTCTCTCTCTCTCTCTCTCTTTCTTTTCTTTTTTCTTACTTTATTGTTGTATTCTTATGGGTTTTACAGTCAGGAGCCTTAGCTGGACTACTGAGAACTACCTTTGACTTTACAGGAATGTATACTTTATTCCTCGCTTAACATTCTCTCTCTCTCTCTCTCTCTCTCTCTCTCTCTCTCTCTCTCTCTCTCTCTCTCTCTCTCTCTCTCTCTCTCTCTCTCTCTCTCTCTCTCTCTCTCTCTCTCGTATGTGTCAGGGTTTTGAGATTAATCAGTCAGTCAGTCAGTCGTTACAAGGTCGCAGGACAATGTGTTGATTAGCGAATCCGTCAGTGTGTGTGTGTGTGGTGTGTGTGTGTGTGTGTGTGTGTGTGTGTGTGTGTGTGTGTGTCAGTGAGTCTGGCTAACGTGCAATCAGTTACGTAGGTATTCAACCAGTCTATGAGCCAGTTACCCACTCAGTTACCCAGTCAGTCAGTCAGTCTGAGAGTTAAATTTACTTTGATCCTCAGTCAGCCAATCTTTTCCATTACCACAAAAACAGGATATATCTCTCCCTTTTTTTCTCCTCCAATTCCATAAACATTCAAAAGAGTATTTTTGCGCATGTTGTAAAAATTAATACTGTTGTATTGTTTAAAATCCGATTAGATGAATAATTTATATATAGTCCTCAATGCACATTTTTCTCATCTGCTTAAATCTATCAAGTTTCATCCCCTTTTGCTTACTCTTCCTTCCCTTTCCTATCTCTCTCTCTCTCTCTCTCTCTCTCCTCTCTTCTCTCTCTCTCTCTCTCTCTCTCTCTCTCTCTCTCTCTCTCTCTCTCTCTCTCTCTCTCTGATCCCATCCATGCATCTTTCCTAACCCTTCTCTCTATTACCATTAGATTAAAGAATACATTCATTTTATTTTTCTCTCCTTTCTCATCTTCCATTCTAACATCTTTTCTAGCACACCTCCCATGACAGCCTTGAACTTTGCCTTCCTGCTTCCTGACGTGTAGTAGATTAGGTAGCGTAATACTCATAAATCCCCCTTAAACAGTCTCATTTGGGCCGTAATATATGTTGCTGTTTGCTATTTCCTTTGTATTCATTCTCCTAGTCATCCTCCTCCTTCTCTGTCTTCTATTCCCTTTAATGGAAAATTTCGAAAAAGTCAGAAGAGCAGTTGAAGAAAAAGAATAAGGTGAAAAAAACAAGAGGAGGAAGAGAAGATGTAGCTATTACTCTTCATAAGTTTCTTTTTAAGCTTCTTTTCCTAATTAGGTCTTCTTTCGTTTCCTCTGCTTCACTACCATCTTAAAACAGTTTACGTTACCATCTTAAAACAGTTTACGTTACCATCTTAAAACTATTTACGTTACCATCTTAAAACTGTTTACGTATGCTTGAATTGCAATCCCGTAAGAGCGCGTGGGTGGGTCGTGTGGCTGTCGTGTTGTATGAAGCCCCTGGTGGCGCGTGTGTTGCAGGGCCGCGTTGGTGCCTTGGGTGCATATTTACCTTCTGTATACCACTCCTGCACTTCGATTCAAGTGTGGGAAATTTTTTATTTTTTAAGGCTGACTCAAAGAAAACGCGCGTGCAGCAACAGACTGTATGGTGGAAGAAACTTACTTTTACTCTGTCCTACTTAAGTATAGCCTGGGTTCTTATGTTTATTTGTTGTGTATTTACATATGTTGTTAAGATAATAGCAGCAAACGGGCGCAAAAGGCGTAAAAAATAATTATGTTTACGAGGATAAATAAGCTGAGAACGGCTCAAAAAAATATTTCAAAACCAAATATCGAAAAACTAAGTCCAGATTCGTGATCAGCACGTACGATAGCTACTATGAACCAAGTGTCAATAAAATCTGGTGAAAAAATATTTGGCCAAATTTTGAAGGCAATCGGTATCTCTATCACTATCTATTGGAAAATTTCGTGTAAAACAAATTTTCATTAATATCTCAAGAACCGTAGCAGCTAGGCGAAAATGGTATAGAGCAGGGGTGGGGAACGTCCGGCCCGCAGGCCGTATAAGGCCCTCAAAACCATTTGGTCAGGCCCTGCCAAGGCAACCACAGACGAGACTCGAAATCCAATAAATCTTGGAGCTTTTTTTTCATACCAACATAAATTGTTATTAAGTGCATGCATAATACTTATAACGTAAAGTTTAAGGGACAAGCACGTCCATTACGGGACGGATAGGACACATAGGCGGGGTTCACACTACGTTTTTGCTGTCCGTGTCTACGTGCGTGTCTTCATCAGTGACGTCACAGTGACGTCACCCCGTCACTCCCACAGTCCCGGAGAAAGATTTGGGAGGTCCGAATGTGTGAGCCTGGGCGTGGCCACCGATGATGTCATCTCGGTGGCCACGGCCTGGGACGCGCGTCTCTCAAGGTCAGTGCCGTCATCACTGCTCCAGCAACGTGGTGGACTGGTCGCGCGGAGCCTGGTTCACACTACACAGGCAGGGAGTGACGTCACTGTGACGTACTATGACGTCACTGATGACAAGACGCACGTAGACTATGGACAGCAAAAACGTGAAGTGTGAAACAGGCCATAGATGACGGGACAGACACGTATAATTCACGTATGGTTCTCGTCGGCTAAAAAAAGCAGGCTGATTTTTAAATTGATAGTTTTGTATGGCCCGCGAATGATGTCATGAATATCCAGGTGGCCCTTGGTAGTAAAATGGTTCCCCACCCCTGGTATAGAGTATAAACGATTCAGCTTGCGACTGTCGTCCCTTTGGTATAAGCGGATTAAAATTTCATCAATAAATAATTCAATAAATCAAAGTTTTGTAAAAGTCAAAAAACTTATTATATATCAAAAACTTGATTTGCTAGGAAAGAACGGATAAGTGCATAGGGTAGATCTCGTTAAGCTGGACATAATGTATTCATGTCAATTGTCGTCTAGGGTCAATAGTTTCATAGTAAAATGGAGAAAACCAAATCAAGCCAGAATTTTGGTTATTTTTGCAGCACAAATTTTTCAAAACTTGTATTTTCATACATACGTGAAATTCTTGTTAATAAGAATTGTACATCTTTCGATGTGCAATAATAGTTGTTATATATTATTTACTCAAAGAAAATTTGTTTTTTGTGAAAAGGGCGTAACAAATATTTGTACAGGGATAGATAAGCTGCGCACGGGTATATGTCTATTCCGTAGGACAGAGTAAACGCAAGTTTCTTCCACCATCAGTCTCTTGCTGCGCGTGCGTTTTCTTTGAGTCTTCCTTAAAAATCTACAATTTCCCACACTTGAAACGGAGTGTTGGAGTGGTATACAGAAGGTGAATATGCGCCCTGGGTGTGCAGGGTCGCGGCAGGAGGCGGGTTGTGCGCAGGGGTGACGGTGGAAGTAAACGGGAGGTGGATAGAAGGAGGGCGGGTCGTGAAGAAAAATCTACGTGTGCTTCTTCGTCTGCGTGGATGACGTTACCACTCTCTCTATTGTTATTGTTGTTATTGTTATTATTATCATCATTATTATTTTCATATTGTTATTGTTGTTGTAGGTATTGTGCATGAGTTCACTTAGCAATAACAGTAGCAACAGTATTAGTGGTAATAGTAGTAGTAGTAGTAGTAGTAGTAGTAGTAGTAGTAGTAGTAGTAGTAGTAGTAGTAGTATAGTAGTAGTAGTATAATAGTAGTAAGAGGAGGAGGAGGAGGAGGAGGAGGAATACATAGGAATACATAGGAATAACAGACACCAGGAGACCTATTGGTCCATAACTAGGGTATCTGTTGAATTACATACTACTAACTATCAACTACATGTAAGAGGGCAGTTGGAAAATGATACAATGTCCCTAAAGACGATAGGAACATAGAAGTTTCGTAGTGAAGAATGATAGGATATGAAATATGCTAACTACAACTACCACTAACACTAATCGATCCGGGGGACTATAATATGAATTCGCAGGGCACTATCAATACCCACTTTACAGTGCGCGCCAAATCTGTTTTTAAATGTAGTTATTGTACTGGCTTCGACAACATTTGCTGGTAACTTGTTCCATCGATCAACAACTCTAACATTGAAATAATTTTTACGGAGATCTGTGATGTAACGTTGACCGTTCAGTTTTAAACCGTTATTTCTTGTTTTCACTTGAGGAAAAAGCTCGAATAGGTTCTCTTGATTAATGGCATAAAATCCTTTTAGGATCTTAAAGGTTTCTATCAAGTCCCCACTGATTCTACGATCTTTTAAGGAAAACATATTAAGTTTCCGCAGTCTCTCTTCATAAGATGAATTTCGCAGAGATGGAATTAGTTTGGTTGCTCTTATTTGCACTGATTCCAATTTGGCTTGATCTTTTACGAAATAAGGCGACCAGAATTGAACGGCCTATTCAAAGTGCGGCCTAACCAAAGACGTGTATAATCGTGTCATTACTTTCGGAGTTTTATGTTCAAAGTTGCGTTTAATGAAGCCCAACATCATATTCGCCTTTTTACTGGCAGCTAGGCAATGCGTACTGGTTTCAAGATCATTACTGATGATGACACCTAAATCCTTTTCCTGCTGTACTTCAGTTAACGATTTATTTTGCATTTGATAGTTATATTTGAGGTTATCGTTGCCTATATGCATTACTTTACATTTATCGGAATTGAATTTTAATAGCCATTTATCACTCCAATCTGATAGTTTGTCGAGATCACGTTGTATGAGTTCGCAGTTTTCTCTAGTATATGCTTTACCGCCTAATTTATAGGAGGGGGAGGAGGAGGAGGAGGAGGAGGAGGAGGAGGAGGAGGAGGAGGAGGAGGAGGAGGAGGAGGAGGGTTACATAGGCTCACATAGGAAGAACAGACACCGGGAAATCTGTATATGTCTAAAACGAGGGTATCTTCTGAGCTACGTATTTACTACTACTACTAAACTACATGTGTGAGAACAGGACAGAGTATATAGAACAAGGTTCCTCCTCGCCTATCTTTAATAATATGACGAAAGGATATAGAAGGGAACGTCATGTGCCTTGAAGGAAAGACGAAGAAGGAGAACCACGTAGGGGCAAGTGTGACTATAGCATAAAAACTTTAATAGATGCAGATTTCAAGGGGATTAGAAGAAAAAAATAGTCGTTTTTGTGAGCAATATAGTGTGAGCAATAGACATTTATCAAAAGTTACTTTATATATAAAGACGATATACTACTAAATACAATGATTGAATAATGTGAGAAACAAGTGGAGAGAGGAGGCGGTGACTCCTCTGCGATGCGGTCGACGACAAACGAACGACGAGGCAATCACTCCTCTATGGTACGGTCGACGAACGATGCAGCGGTTACGCCGCTGCGGTGCGCTAAGCGAACGACGAAGCGGTCACTCCGCTGCGGTGCGGAAAACGAGAAACGAACGACGAGGCGATTAATCCAGCGCGGTGCGATAGACCAACGGTGGCGGCGGTCACTCCACTGCGGCGCAATAGAGGAATGATGAAAGCGGTCCCTCAGAAGGGGAGTTAACGAGCGGCTGAGGTCGTCACACCGCAGTGATGAGGGATACATCAAGTGGTGGATGAGGTCGATCCACAGAGGTGGTGGTAAGAAGTGGTGGAGGCGGTTCCGCCACAGGGGTGCGGGGCACATCATGTGGTGGAGGCGGTTCCACCACAGCGGTGCAGGGCACATCATGTGGTTCCACTGCGGTGCTGTAAACATCCAGTGTTGGAGGGTGTTGGTGCACAGCAGTGCGGGGATGACCACTGCGTCAGTAGTGGTAGTGGAGGCCTGGACACTCTTGTGGTCCTTGGCGGGCAGGGCCAGCAGTGCCTTGCGACACAGTGGCGTCTTCATGACGCCTCCGTCACCAGTGGTGTGGACACAGCGGCCCAGCCTGGTCATGAGGGCGTCGCAGGTCACTGCCTGGAACAGCACAACAAGAAGCCGTCGCTCCCGTGGACAATAGAACAGCACAACAAGGAGCCGTCGCTCCCGTGGACAATAGAACAGCACAACAAGGAGCCGTCGCTCCCGTGGACAATAGACCAGCACAACAAGGAGCCGTCGCTCCCGTGGGCAATATCGTACCACCAGGCAGTGCCGTGCCTCGCTGAGACACACCTGACCCTGTGGCACCACTTTGTTGCCTCTGTCCTGGCGGTGGTGCTGTGCCAGGGTGTGCCGTGCCATCAGGACACCCACCACCACAACACACATGCCGATCTTAAACAAGAACACAAACTCGTTGTGTTCCTGTTCAGCCTTCAGGACCTGCCCCTTCAGGCAGGCTAGGCGCTCCTCTCTGCCCACCAGCAGGGGCAGCACCTCCCGCCAGCTGTCACCCTGGGGGAAGCCACACTCGGCCAGGGGGTCCCGTGGGGGCGCCAGCAGCGAGGTGGCCACCAGGTGCTCCCGCACCTTGCCCGCGAGGGTGGTGTGGGGCCCGGCGACCCGCCACTCCCGCACTGCCCGCCGCAGCTTGTCGCCCTCCAGCACCGCGCCCAGCAGGAGGAGGGTCACCTGCAGCACCAGGCAAGTCACCAGCACGAGGCGGAACATTCGAAGATTAACAAAGTTTTTCATTTTTGTTTGTAAATATATATTATGAGAAAAGACGTGAAGGAGCCGCGACAAGGCGGAGCGTCAAAAGGGGATGGTAGTGAAGGTCGACCTCCACTGCGACACAGGGCTACCGCGCGTGTCCCATACAGGGTCCCGCTGTTTGCGCCCGGCAGCACCCGACAGTATCCATACAAGTAATATTACACTCTATAAGATCATGGTAATACTGTTATGTATACACTCATGTATTGATGTTATCTGGTGACGATCACTGAGCAGCGTCACCATAACACAACTGTAACATCTTCTGCTGATAGTGGAGGAGGAGGAGGACAGGGAGACTTAGTGAAAGAGGGAAGAAAGGAAGAGGTTGGAAGAGGTATATTTGTGTAGTGGAGAGGGAATTAGGGAGAGAAAGGGAGGAAAGGGTTACAATGATTCCTCTAAATAGGGTTTATATACACATACCATTGTAATACGGGGAGGACGACGGAGTATGGGGTCGTTACTCAAAATTAATAAACTGAGGTGTGTGCAGGTGCGTCTCAGGTTATGTGAGTGTCAGATAGAAAGCAGTAGATAAGTTTCCTTCCATCCTGTGTTCCTTAGTCTGGTATTTGTTGCTCTAGTCGTCGTTTTATAGGTATAATATTATTTAGCATTATGTCTATAACCATTTCTACTGAAGAGGCAACTACCACCACCACCACCTCATAATAATATATCAGCAACTATACTGCGTATTTTTACGAGGCGAAAAATCCTGACCCCTTTCTGTTTACCGACTGATATTTGATGCCAGGAGAAGGTAATACTACAGTTCTTCTTAATTTCAGTTGTATTTTATCATAGTTAACCATATTATTAGGTAAATGCAGGCATAATTTTAAGCATGAGACCTTAAGATTGAATGGATTTTCGCCTCGTTAAAAAGAAATAGACTGATTGCTGCAGCGCTAGATTTGTTCCTTGTGATCCTTTAGATTTGCTCGATTTTAGATTTATCCTTTTTAGATTTGATTATGACTCCTTATGATGGTCAAGGAAACAAGAGCGGCGAAAGAGAGCAGCAACACGGTTAAGATGACGTATACTGAAGCAGAAACCCAGTTACGATTATGCAAAGATAAAAGGATGAAGTAGAACTCGTCCTATTATTTCAGAACTATTAGGAGGAGGAGGAGGAGGAGGAGGAGGAGGAGGAGGAGGAGGAGGAGGAGGAGGAGGAGGAGGGAGGAGGAGGAGGAGGAGGGGAGGAGGAGGAGGATTACATAGATTACATAGGAATAACAGACACCAGGAGACCTATTGGTCCATAGCGAGGGTATCTGCTGAACTACATACTACTAACTATCAACTACTTGTAAGAAAACAGTTGGAAAATGATACCATGTCCCTAAAGAGGATAGGAACATGGAAGTTTCATAGTGCAGAATGATAGGATATGAAAAATGCTAACTACAACTACCACTACCACTACAACTAATCGATACGGGGGACTAGATACGAATTCGCACTATCAATACCCATTTACTTTACAGTGCGCGTCAAGTCTGTTTTTAAATGTAGTTATTGTGCTGACTCCGACAACATTTGCTGGTAACTTGTTCCATCGATCAACGACTCTAACATTGAAATAATTTTTACGGAGATCAGTGATGCAACGTTG
>JACEEZ010020471.1:67500-82500 GCA_016584305.1 Chionoecetes opilio | reverse complement strand
AGAGAGAGAGAGAGAGAGAGAGAGAGAGAGAGAGAGAGAGAGAGAGAGAGAGAGAGAGAGAGAGAGAGAGAGAGAGAGAGAGAGAGAGAGAGAGGGGGGGGGGTGAGGGGCAGCCTATATTTTTGCTCACTTTCCATTGCATCTTTTTTTCCTTCCTTTCATCTTTCTTTCCTTCCCTCCTGTTTTTTTTCTTTTCCTATACCAACCTACCTTCCTTCCTTCCTTCCTTCCTTCCTTCCTTCCTTCCTTCCTTCCTTCCTTCCTTCCTTCCTTCCTTCCTTCCTTCCTTCTACCCTTCCTTCCTTCCATCCATCCTTGCTGACTTACTTACTCTCTTCTTTCCTTCTCCCTTATGTCCTTTTTTTCCTCCTTTACTATTCACTATCCATACTTTCTTTCCACACATTCTTTCTTCAACTAACCTACACTTTACCATTTTCCGTATCCCCGTATCCCTGTGTTTTAAGAGTAGTATCTTTAACACCCTTTACACAACACTACACAACCTTGACATATAATAATAATAATAATAATTTCATTTTCACCCGAAGGCATACAGTAAAAATAAAAAACATAATATACATACATGAGTAAATGAACTTAAGTACTAAAGCAAATAAAAGATAATATATACATGTGGGCATAGACCACTGTAAACCTGGACTGCGCACGGAATATCGGCCTGTCGCACAAGGGCCTGAAGTCGGAGGGCCGCTCGGATTCATATATATATATATATATATATATATATATATATATATATATATATATATATATATATATATATATATATATATCGATACGATATAGACTGGTTTATCAGTATATATGATATACTGTAGTCTTCGTAAATGTTTTTTCTATAATATTATCAAATAAAAAACAGTAAAACACGCTAAAGAAATGCCATTACGAGACTGAAGAAATATGCATGAACTTAATATTCACTTCAACTCTTCGCCATTTAAAACTTTGCGAGTCAACTTTCATCATGAAGGGTATCAATAGAAGCGCAATTTTATTAGCTTTCCATTGATATATTTCGTTTTCGGATAAATTAATTAGAACCATGCATAAATCAGCGTTAAATAAATAAATAAAATCATCAATCGGGTAATTTCCCCGATTGATGATGTTATTTATTTACTTATATATTTTTTTTTCTGATAAATGAATTAGCACCATGTATAAATTAGCGTTAACTAAATGTTAACTCACTAGCGTTAACCTCTTCAATCGGGAAAATTACCTGATTGATGATTTTATTTATTTATTTAATGCTAATTTATGCATGGTTCTAATTCATTTATCAGAAAACGAAATACATCAATGGAAAGCTAATACAATTGCGCTTCTATTGATACCCTTCATGATAAAAGTTGACTCGCAAAGTTTTAAGTGGCGAAGAGTTGAAGTGAATCAGAGTCTCGTAATGGCATTTCTTTAGCGTGTTTGACTGTTTTTTATTTGATAATATTATAGAACAAACATTTACGAAGATTACAGTATATCATATATACTGATAAACCAGTCTATATGATAGTCCATAGACCACTATATCTCTTTGTCGGGCGCTATGCAGCCTGGCAATTTCAAAACATTGTCGCGTGAACAGTCCAGAGATATAGTGGTCTATGCATGTGGGCAATAAATGTACTCTCCCCTATTTTTGTTTACCTTCCACAGACTTCGTAAGATAACCCATGAACATCCAACCCCGTCAAGAAAGGTGAACAGGTACACACACACACACACACACACACACACACATATGGGTGTGTGTGGTGTGTGAGGTCCCAGCATTGCCCAAAGATCGGTAATAATGAGCTCCAAGCTCGCACTGACAGGGTGAAAACTGGCGATCGCGAGCCGCTCGCGTGGACAAAACCATGGGGGGGGGGGGGGGGAATAACACACACACACACACACACACACACACACACACACACACCGAGCTTCATGGAATCATCCCTCTGAGGCGGACAAGTTAGAACGTGTCTGCAAACAAAAAACTTTACACACAAAAGACAAGCGGACGGACGCAAATCAAGTAAACAAGAGACAACCACGACGGCTTTTTCTTCTTAACTAAGCAAACCACTCTACATCAAACAGGAAACTCCGGTAAGCTGTTTTTTCTTTCATTTTTTCTGCACTTATCCTTTCAGCATCACAGTTTTTCATTTCACTATTAAAGAGCCGTTTTTATCATATTCCTATTCCCTTCTACCTTACCCCTGGCTTCCTACATATATTTTTATTTATTTATTTATTTATTTATTTATTACATATGTGCCTATAGTGCCTGTAGGCAGTGACCTCTAGGACTCGGATGGTAGGCCCTGGAGGTTCACTCGAGGGCTGTGATGGTTAGTCCTCGCCCGTGGTGGTACAAGCAGGATTTTTATAGTGACGCCAGTGATTAGAGGCTCATGCCGCCCCTCTATGTCCTCCGAAGCACTCGCAATCGAAGGTAGAGTTAATGGGCAGCATGTGGGTGTTCTTAGTGCAGAAAGATATTAACTGGATTTTGGTTCTCATCGGAGATCGAACTCTGGTCACCGAGAACGCCACTCGGAGACGCTAACCACTCTGCTACCGCCTTTCCTAACTTATATTTCCTTATATATTATAACTCCCCTTTTACTTATATTCATCATACTATTAAGCTCATTAGTGTATACCATTATCCTTTACCTTAAACTTATACACATGTTCTCTTAATCATACTTGTTCCCCTTAATTAGTAAGGGAAGTACATTTAAATAGCTTACCCAGTGGGTCTATTGCTGTTTGAAACTTCCTTCGTATTCCTTTGTATCCCCTTCTCCCATCCACAATCCTTCACAAATACTCCCCAAAAAACTTTCCCTCACTCCTCACGTCCCCCTTCCAATAAGTCCCCAAAACGTACAACCCCGAACCCCGTGATGTATTTCCCCCTTTTCCCCTCTCCCCCCTGCCTCCTCCCCTGCCCCGTCCTTCCCACCCCCTGCCCTTCCCTCCCTGCCCCCTTCCCCACCCCTGCACCCTTATTTCCCCCCTTCCCACCCCTGTTTCTATCCGTCTCCCCTGAGTGTGTGGAGAGGTGCCTGGGATTCCTCACGTCCTATAGAAAAAATAATAATAATAAAAAAAATAGGTTATAGTGGAGAGACTGACTCAGGGCTGCAGGAAGTGACTGACAGAAGGACTCTCTCTCTCTCTCTCTCTCTCTCTCTCTCTCTCTCTCTCTCTCTCTCTCTCTCTCTCTCTCTCTCTCTCTCTCTCTCTCCTCTCTCTCTCTCTCTCTCTCTCTCTCTCTCTCTCATATTTTAAAGTTTTGTGTTGTCCTTTTGTATTGGTGCATAAAGGAAGAGAGAGAGAAAGAGAGATAGAGAGAAAGAAAGAAAGAGAGAGATAGAGAGAAAGAAAGAAAGAGAGAGAGAGAGAGATGGGTCTGAGTCGCAAAGTTGGGGCAAGTAAAGAAGTGCGACGGGGTGGAAGAGAGCAGGATGAGGCCGAGGAGGATGACGAAGTAGAGAAAGGAGGAGCAGCAGGAGGAGGAGGAGAGGGTTCTTGTACTAATCGATGATACAAGTGTGCTGTGTTTTCAGGCGAGAATATCTCTCTCTCTCTCTCTCTCTCTCTCTCTCTCTCTCTCTCTCTCTCTCTCTCTCTCTCTCTCTCTCTCTCTCTCTCTCTCTCTCTCTCTCTCTCTCTCTCTCTTTTCTTGGAGTTATGCATATACGTCCTATATTGATGACGAAAGTACGTGGTATTAGTAGTAATGGTGGTAGTAATAGTAGTTGTAGTGGTGGTGGTGATGTTATTAGTAATATTAGTGGTATTAGTAATGATGATGACAGTGATAATGATCGTAATAACAATTATCAGTGTTTGTTTTTTATGCATGTTTCATATTTTGCAGAGCGAGAGCAAGAAAACCATATACTGGTGTCATTATTAATCAATTATCCTGCCACTCCGTCCTTTGTCTCCTTCAAAGTGAGAGAAAGAAAATAGAGAAGCTTCTGTCTTAATATCCGTAATGATGATAATTATGATAATGGTAATAATGATAATGATAGACATATAATAATAATAATAATAATAATAATAATAATAATAATAATAATAATGATAATAATAATAATAATAATAATAATAGTAATAATGATAATGATAATAATAATGATAGTAATGATGATAATGTTGAAACGCGCGACATTAACATTCTTAGTGCGTAGAGTTTTGTTGGATATCCACAATAACTATAATATCGTTGATGATACTAATGATAATGACGCCAATAATGATCATAATGATTATGATTATTATTATACTACCAATAATGATAATAATAATGAAAATGATGATGATAATGATAACAATAATCTTGGTGAAAAGAGTTTGTAAGTTCAAGGGAACTTACACGGAGGGAAAGGTCAAACACGGAGGGAATAGAATATTGTCTGTTGTCTTAAGAGGAGGAGGAGGAGGAGGAGGAGAAAGAAGAAAGGAGATGGAGTGGAAGGGGTGAAAAGCCATGCACACACACACATAAGTGTGAGTGTGTGCATGTGTGTGTATATGTGTTGGTGTGTGTGTGTGTGTGTGTGTGTGTGTGTGTGTGTGTGTATGTGTGTGTATGTGTATGTGTGTGTGTGTGTGTGGTGTGTGTGTGTGTATGTGTGTGTGTGTGTGTGTGTGTGTGTGTGTGTGTGTGTGTGTGTGTGTGTGTGTGTTGTATGTGTGTGGTGTGTGTGTGTGTGTGTGTGTGTGTGTGTGTGTGTGTGTGTGTGTGTTGTGGTTGATGAGATGCAAGATCGAGATTAATGTGTATTTCGTAGTGTATTACGTAACTACCTCTCTCTCTCTCTCTCTCTCTCTCTCTCTCTCTCTCTCTCTCTCTCTCTCTCTCTCTCTCTCTCTCTCTCTCTCTCTCTCTCTCTCTCTCTCTCTCTCTCTCTCTCTCTCTCTCTCATGTAACCTGTGTAAAACAGAAGAGAAGCACACACTCCACCATTATGTAATGGAATGTCAAGAAATGATCTTTTTTAGAGGCAGCTGTGCCAATGCCTCCTATGCTGGGCTGCTGCACTATTATCTACAACCATGTAACCTTATCCAAGTCAAAAACAGTCACCCAAACTTTGTCAATCACTCATAAAGGACTTAAAAAATAAATAAATAAATATATATGTAACATAACATAATCTTATGTATATGCATATCTAAATGTAATTAACAAATTTACTATCTAAATTAATTAATCATGGCAATCCTTCCTATGCACCCTGCATGGGGGGTGCGCCCTTTGTCTATTTTGTACCCTTAATTATATATGTATTATGTATAATGTGTACATTATTCACAATAAACGTTTTGATCTGATGATCTCTCTCTCTCTCTCTCTCTCTCTCTCCTCTCTCTCATCTCTCCTCTCTCTCTCTCTCTCTCTCTCTCTCTCTCTCTCTCTCTCTCTCTCTCTCTCTCTCTCTCTCTCTCTCTCTCTCTCTCTCTCTTCCCTTCCTCTCCTCTCATATCCCCTCTCCTTACTATCCTTCCTTACCCTTCTCTCTCTCTTCCTCCCCTTACCCTAACACCCTCCCTCCCTCCCCTGCTATGGCCTTTCATCTCTCCACGTAACAGCATGTCAATCACAGCCTCGCGCGCTAATCACCTTGGGAGGCTGAGAGACGCTAGTTATTATCGTGTGTTGTCCGCTTTGACTGATTATAAAAATTATTAACCAGATTTTTTTCGGCCTGAAGTGCGGAAGAAATAGGAGGAGGAGGAGGAGGAGAGGAGAAAGGAATAGAAAGGAAAGCAGCAAACAGCAGAAGACGAATATGGTGTAAGAGATGTTGGTAAACTAAGAAATAAGAGAGGAGGAGGGAGGAGGAGGAGAGAGAGAGGAGGAGGAGGAGGAAAGCAGGAAGGAAGATGGGAGAGGTAGAGAGAGGGTAAGAGTAGAGGAGAGAGAGAGAGAGAGAGAGAGAGAGAGAGAGAGAGAGAGAGAGAGAGAGAGGAAGTAGAGAAAGAGAGAGAGGAGAGAGAGAGAAGATGAGAGAGAGAGAGAGAGAGAGAGAGAGAGAGAGAGAAATAAGAGAGAGACGAGAAGAAAGAGAAGAGAGAGAGAGAGAGAGAGAGGAGAGAGAGAGAGAGAGAGAGAGAGAGAGAGAGAGAGAGAGAGAGAGAGAGAGAGAGGTGAGGATGGAGTGAGTTTAATGGGAGAGATAAATTGGATGAGACGGAAGGGAAAGGTAATGTTAGAGATGGGAGGGAAAGGGAGGGGGCTGAAGTTGGGAAAGGGGGAAAGGGGGAGAAGGGAGCTTAGGGTATGTGGTTTGGAACTGTTTGGAAGTTTTGGTCCAATAACCGTGTAAGAGGAGCTCATTACGTGATCGTTTTACCGGAAAGAACAAGGCTATTAGGTTTATCATTGTGTGTGTGTGTGTGTGTGTGTGTGTGTGTGTGGTGTGTGTGTGTGTGTGTGGTGTGGCAGTTGTTGCAGTGGTACGTACTTGTAGTTATAATAATAGTGGTAGTAGTTTTAGTAGTAGTAGTATTTAATTTAGTTGTATTGTTATTTTCCTATTATTTCAAACCATCAGGGTGTATTAGACCACTCACTCACTCATTCTTTCACTCACTCACTCAACAGTATGAAGATAATGAATTTCACAAGACGAGACACACACACACACACACACACACACACACACACACACACACACACACACACACACACACACACACACACACAGAGAGAGAGGGACATACAATAAAAACCAAGAGACTGACTGATCGGCAAGCAAACCATTCAAACAAATTTCTGGGAAGACACATACGAGTGCATGGCAGGAAGCGGAGACGACGACATGGAACTCGAGACGATTATGATGATTATCTTTCGAGGAGGCAGGGAGGGAGAGAGAGAGAGAGAGAGAGAGAGAGAGAGAGAGAGAGAGAGAGAGAGAGAGAGAGAGAGAGAGAGAGAGAGAGAGAGAGAGAGAGAGAAAGAGAGAGAGACGAAGATTTAATGAGACCACACAGTTGAGATTAAAAGATTATGATGCTCTCTCTCTCTCTCTCTCTCTCTCTCTCTCTCTCTCTCTCTCTCTCTCTCTCTCTCTCTCTCTCTCTCTCACACACACACACACACACACACACACACACACGTGGATGGATGTCATCGCTCGGAGGGAAACAAGAGGCGCTGCGGCTGACAGACATCCTCTCATTAACATGTCTCGACCCGCATTGTCAGGCCATCCCGCTGTAAGGTCCCCCGGGCAGCCACGCGTATGCATAATAGAAGGAGGGAGGGAGAAGGAATAGGACGAGGAGGAGGAGGAGGAGGAGAACGACGACGAGGAGGAATAGGAGTATGGGGAGGAATAGGAGGAGGAGGAGGAGGAGGAGAAGGAGGAGGAGGAGGAGGAGGAGGCGGAGGAGGAGGAGGCGGAGGAGGAGGAGGCGGAGGAGGAGGAGGAGGAGGAGGAGGCGGAGGAGGAGGAGGCGGAGGAGGAGGAGGCGGAGGAGGAGGAGGAGGAGGCGGAGGAATAGGAGGAGGAAGAGGAGGAGGAGGAGGAGGTCTTATATCGTGTTCTTTCCCAGACACTTCTCCACTACTCGTTATTTCTTTTATTTTCTATCTTTTCCACATGTTCATTATTCTTTTTATCATTTCCTTTTAGCGCTGTGACATTAACGATTAGGTGACAGGAAAATAAATTAAACTGAAAAAATTAGGAACTGATGTAATTAATGCTAACGTATTCTTGAGGTTCTCTTATATAAAGTGTCCTGGTCTAATTTTTTTCCTGTGCTGTTTTCTCTGTTGTTCTGTTGCTGTTGCTGTTTTGCCTTTTGTCCTGTTGTGCTGTTGCTGTTTTAGTTTTATTCCTGTGCTGTTTTCCCTGTTGTGCTGTTGCTGTTTTAGTTTTTTTCCTGTGCTGTTTTCCCTGTTGTTCTGTTCTGTTGTAGTTTTTGTTTTTTTCTATTGTTCTGTTTGCTGTTTTCCCTGTTGTTCTGTTGCTGTTACCGTTTTTGTTTTTTTCCTGTGCTGTTTTCCCTGTTGTCTTGTTGCTGTTACCGTTTTAGTTTTTTTCCTGTGCTGTTTTCCCTGTAGCTGTTGCTGTTTTACTTTTTTCCTGTGCTGTTTTCCCCGTTGCTGTTCCTGTTGCTGTTTTCGCTTTTTCCCTTTGTTGTTTTTCCCTCGTCATCCCCCCTGCGCCGCCTCAAGCCCTGTAGGATATGAAGTTAATTTTCCACATTGGACTAAGGACTTCCAGGTAATCCCATAAAGAGCCCTGCTGACGCGGCTTTCGGCGAAGACAGAAGGGGAACACGAGTCAGGTATAAATATTTAGTAGGTAAATAAGGCGATGTGGAGAGTAGGCACAATGGGAGTTACGTCAAAGGAACCGCCAGAACAGTGATGATAGACAGTTTATTGTTTACCTTAGTAGTGATAAAAAAAGCAGTTAAAGAAGAAGAAAGAGGAGGAGGAAGAGATTATACTAAGGCATGGGAAAGGAAACATTAGTAGTGATAAAAGAAGTATGAGAAGAAGAAGAGTTCACAAATTTTGGTTCACAAATAGGGTGGTAAATGATTGGAATGGACTCAGTAGACAGGTAGTTAGTGCGGAGTCAATAGGGAGTTTTAAAAGGAGGCTAGACAATTTCATAGATGGGGATGAAAGGTGGATGTAGGTAGTGTTAAGAAACAGGAACTACCACGTGTAGGTCTCACGGCCTCTTGTAGCTTCCTTATTTTCTTATGTTCTTATTGTTTACCTTAGTAGTGATAAAAACAGTAAGAGAAGAAGAAGAAAGAGGAGAAGGAGGAAGAGATATACACTTAGGCATGGGAAAGGAAACATTAGTAGTGATAAAAGCAGTAAGAGAAGAAGAAGAGGAGGAGGATATAGACACCAAAGCATGGGAAAAGAAACGGTAATAATGATAAAAAACAGTAAAAGAAGAAGAAAGAGGAGGAGATATACACCAAGGCTTGAGAAGAAATAAAAACATTCATGCACGCCGGATTCCAAAACTTGAAACCATTCCACTAAAAAAGTTTAGAACACAAATTTTCAGGAAAACGGATGAGACCAGTGTTCGGATTTGATGGCCGCAATCTGGGCTTTGAGGAACATGAACGGGAATAACGGGAACGTTTCTGTTCTCTAAGAAAAAATAAAAGCTTCAAGAGACCATAATACCTTTGGCGTCCTAAAAAAAAAAGAAAAAAAAATATTAAAAATAGAGTGCGTATGGAGTGGAGTAAGTCGCGGCGGTGGTGTGCGAGGCTTAGCGCGAGGAAAGGAAGGTTTATAAAAGGGGAAGTGTCAGGACGAGAAGGAAAAGAAATATATATGGATAGAAGACTTTGAAGAAAAGGGAAAATAAATGCCGCACCCCAGAGTTACAAATACGGGAAAAAACGTAAAGAAATAGTTTGTTGTTATTATTGTTATTGTTTTTATCATTATTGTTGTTATACTGTAAAATAAACCGTAAAGAAATAGGTAGTTAATGTTATTGTTATTGTTATTATTAGTATTGTTGTTATACTGTGTCATGGAACAAGTCCAGGAAAGAGGAAATATGATCGAACAAATTTCCTCGTTTTTCTTTCTTCCTAATCCTCCACATCCTTCACCTCTTCCTCCTCCTCCTCCTCCTCTTCCTCGTCTTAGCTTTTGATATCCCAACCAATCAGCGAACATCTGGTAACGTGAGAAAAAAAAACAGAGAGAGAAAGAGAGAGAGAGTATTCGTGCTCCTCGCAGATAAAACAGAAGCGTCTGGCAGCGACACTCACTACCGTATATACATACTACCACCACCACCACCACCCTGCGCCATGTTGGAAAGTGTCGTACCGCACGTATGCAAAAATGCCGATAAAAATGGACTAGCCCGTGATAAGCCCAAGGCGTGGAAGTCAGGCTTGCTCGCTCCCTGCTGATAACGGGGTGAGGGCAGGAGGAAGGGGGGGCAGGGGGAGGGAGGAGGCAGAGGAGGGGAAAGGGAGAGGCAGAGGAGGAGGTGGTGCTCGATTTTGACAACGCCATATCGTTTGAGAGAGAGAGAGAGAGAGAGAGCAGGGGGAGGGGGGGACGCCTTCCTCAATTTATAGTTATATTTGTTTGATTCGGTATGTGTGTGTCTGTTTTATTCATTTGTTTTTTTGTATGTTTTTTACTCTCCCTCCCTACCCACGTATGTATATCCATTCGTTGCAGGTTTGTTTATGTGTTCTGTTGCTGTTTTGTTACCCCGTGTTCATTGCCGATTCAGCCTGATGAGGATGATGATGATGATAGAAATTATTGATGTTCGTCCTTTGCAACGTCACCTACTAGAAATCGAAGAGAGAGAGAGAGAGAGAGAGAGAGAGAGAGAGAGAGAGAGAGAGAGAGAGAGAGAGAGAGAGAGAGAGAGAGAGAGAGAGAGAGAGAGAGAGAGAGAGAGAGAGAATAATGAAACAGGGCGAAGACTTGTACTGTACCAAGAAGTAAAGCCAAGATTAGCAACACGGAATATTAATCAGGTCAGATGAAGTCAACTTTTAACAATCTCCGTCAGTCACACCAACTTGCTTATTAAGTTGCTTTAAGTTGAGAATGAGAACAAGGATGAATTGGCCTGTCTCTTCCTCTTCTTCTTCTTCCTCCTTGTCCTCAGGGAAGACAAGGAACTTCAGTGCAGCACGTTCCTCCTCCTCCTCTATTATTTTGCCTTCCTCTTTGGCCTAGTTTTCATCTTCTGCCTCTTTCTCCTCCACTTCCTTCTCGTCCTCCTCCTCTTCCTCCGCTTCCCATTTCTTCTCGTCAAGGAAATATGATAAATTAACTTTTCTTATTTTTCCTCCTCCTTCTCCTCTTTTTCCACTTCCTCCTCCTCTTTCCTCTTCCTTCTCTTCCTCCTCTTTCCTCTTCCTTCTCTTCCTCCTCCTCCTTCTCCTATTCTTCCTTTCCGCCCCTTCTCCCTCCCAGACTTGAAACAATAACACTAGTAGGTGGAGGTCGCATCTGTTTTCTTTCTATTTTGTTTCCTTTTTATTCGCTCTTTACTGGATTTTAAGTCGATATTTAGGGCACACGCTGAGGCTATGACCGTGTGTGTGTGTGTGTGTGTGTGTGTGTGTGGTGTGTGTGTGTGTGTGTGTGTGTCAGCTGGGTACCTTAAATAATACATAACAAAGCTGCTGGAGTGGTAGGAGTTGGCGGAGGTCACCCTAAACTTTGGTATTTTATGAAGAAGCTTGATTTTTGTTTTGTTTCCTTCCTTCCTTCCTTCCTTCTTTCCTGCCTTTCTTCCTTCCACCCTTTCTGCCTTTCTTCCTTCCTGCCTTCTTTCCTTCCTTTCTTCCTTCCTTCCTTCCTTCTTTCCTTCCTTCCTTCCTTCATTCATTCATTCCGTCCTTCCTTCCTTTCTTCCTTCCTTCATTCATTCATTCCTTTCTTCCTTCCTTCCTTCCTTCCTTCCTTCCTTCCTTCCTTTCTTCTTTCCTTCCTTCCTTCCTTTCTTCCTTCCTTCCTTCCTTCCTTCTTTCCTTCCTTCCTTCCTTTTTTCCTTCCTTCCTTCCTTCCTTCCTGCCTTCCTTCCTTCTTTCCTTCCTTCCTTCCTTCCACCCTTTCTGCCTTTAGTCCTTCCTACCTTTCTTTTCTTTTTTTCTGCTTCCTCCTCTTTCCTTCAATTCATGTTTCGGTCTTCATGTTCTTTTTCTTTTTTTCTATTTCCTCCTCTTTCCTTCAATTCTTGCTTCGTGATTTAATGGTTTGTTTGTCTTTGTTTTTGCTTTTGCTTTCCTCCTGTTTTCTTTGATATTCTCTGTTATCCAATTTTTTTTTCCATTATTTTCCTTTCTTCATTTCTTGCCGTCTATTTTCTCCGTCATTTCTCCACTTTTTATTATTACTTCTGTTTTTCATTTTTATCCACATGCTCATTACTTATTTTCTCACTTTCTCTTTTCCTTTCTTTCTTTTCTCTTAGCTTTTTAAGTTTTACCCTTAACGTGTTTTGTTTTTTCCTTTTCCTTTTCACTATTTCTCTCTCCTTTCTAAATTTTTCCATCGTCCTTCCTTCCATCCTTTCTCCCTCCCTCCAATCCCTCAATCTCATTCTTTCTTTCGCTATTCCATCCTTCCTTGCCTTCAGATATTTCTTCATTCCAATCTTTCCTATCCCCAACTTCGTACCATCTTCCCATCCTCCTTCATTCCCTCTTGCCTTGCTAATAAAGGACAGCAGGAGGCAGAGAGAGAGAGAGAGAGAGAGAGAGAGAGAGAGAGAGAGAGAGAGAGAGAGAGAGAGAGAGAGAGAGAGAGAGAGAGAGAGAGAGAGAGAGAGAGAGAGAGAAAAAAAAATTTGATATGCGCGAGAGATAACAGAAAGAAGAAACAGTCACATTTCTTAACGATAATAACAATAATAACTTTCTTTTCTTCCCTCCTCCTCCTCTGCCTCCTCCTCCTCCTCCTTCTCCTCCTCCTCCTCCTCCTCCTCCTCCCACCATTACAAAACACACATAACATGACCAATCTATCAAGCACTAAACCTACCCCCACAAACTAGTAGTAGTTAGCCATAGATTACAGCTTTCAACTTTCCTCACAAATTCCATGCAGTTTTTCTATATTGCATGGTATCACTTCATTTCCGGCCAGCTTCGGCTGGAGGGATGGGTGGGTGGGGAGGAGCCTTCTACTTTCCTATCCTTGCTCTCTTATTATCTAGTTGGTGTAGTGTAGTTAAAGCAAACAGCCTTGTAAGGACCTATCGGTCTGTTGCTGTTTGTGTTTCCTTTGTAATCCTTTGTAATCCTTTGTAAAAAATCCTCCTCCTCCTCCTCACCCCCCCTCCTCCTCCTCCTCCTCTCCCCCCCCCCTCCTCCTCTTCCTCTTCCTACTTCCCCTCCGTCTCGTAACACCGTTGATAATGGAGGCAAACAGGAACCAGGTACGCAAGAAAGAATGCAGGTAGGCAGGCGAAGGCAAAAAGAAATAAAGTAAAATGAAAAGTTAAGAAAAAAAAGAAAACACGAGAGAGGATAGGACGCTTAATATACTCAACTTCCGTCAAAAGAATCAAGTTTCAAAAAATGAAAAAGAAAAAAAAAGACTGCGCTTCGTGAGGTTTTTTTTCCTGTCGTGATCTCAGAGGAAAAAAGTTGCATTATATAATTTTCACATACACGTTGGTTAATCTTTTTTTTGTTAAGAGATGTTTACGTGCTTTCAAGATATTAATCCGCTTATCTGCGTTATTAAACCCCCCCCAAAAAAAGATAATAATAAGCATGAAGATGGAAAGTGTTCGAGTTTGATGAGGGGAAAAAATTGCGTTATTTTCTATCAATCATACCAGAAAATAGGAAGCGTTTTAGAGATCAACCCTTTCACGCCCAGTTCTTTCCTTTGCTATAAAAATCATCTGTTGTTAGTTAGCCATAAAATTACGAAAAGTAACTAAATATACCAAATTAGCTAGTAGACAAGGATATTAAACAGGTCATATCTATAAAACATTGCATATATTCACTAAAAACCGTCTAATGGTACCCAAATTACAATGGAAATTACGTTCTGGGCCTCAAGGGGTTAAGAAAATAACATGCGTATGTGTGCGTGAAAAGAATGAAAATAATGGATAAAAATCATAGACAATTAGAGAAATAAATATATTGGTCATTGAAAAGGATAATTTTGAAATCTAATAAAGAAAAAAAACAGCGGGCGATTTAATTTCTTCATTCACAAGTCATAACAGAGATGAGAGTATGAGACAACCTAAAAAATGGAAAACATAGGAATAAATTTAAAAAAAAGTTACTATACGATGAAGTAAAGAATGAAGTCTAAACATGATAACTAAATGCGAAAAAAAAACACTTCCAAAATGGTTTTTTTTTTTTTCTCTCTCTCTCTCTCTCTCTCTCTCTCTCTCTCTCTCTCTCTCTCTCTCTCTCTCTCTCTCTCTCTCTCTCTCTCTCTCTCTCTCTTTTCATTTTATACTAGGTAACAGCTCTTTCTCTCTCTCTCTCTCTCTCTTTTCATTTTACACTAGGTAACAGCTCTCTCTCTCTCTCTCTCTCTCTCTCTCTCTCTCTCTCTCTCTCTCTCTCTCTCTCTCTCTCTCTCTCTCTCTCTCTCTCTTTCCGCAGTGGTGCAAAATTCCTCAAATTATGACTGATTTACGATGGAATAAAAGGTTAAGAAATGGGAAACATCACGACATCATAGGAGGAAAGTAGTTTTGGTCATTTAAGACTGCTAATGATTATGTTGATGATAATAATGATAATGACACTAGTAATAGCAATAATGATGACAGTGATGTACTAATGGTACGATGGTAGTACTAATGATGATGATAACATTGATGATAGAACTCATTATCCTCTTACAAAAATAATATAAAGCTACTGCCATGTATATAAATACCTAAATCAAAGAATATAATAAAGAAGAAAAGGGGAAAGAGAGAGAGAGAGAGAGAGAGAGAGAGAGAGAGAGAGAGAGAGAGAGAGAGAGAGGAGAGAGAGAGAGAGAGAGAGAGCGTCATTAATCAGAAGACGTAAAAGCTGGTCTTGTGTTCTGTCATAATTACTGAAGGGGGGAGGGGGACGGCAGCTTTGGAGAGGGTGGGGAGGGGAGGAAAAGTAGTGAGGAGACACGGCAGAGGAAAAGGGGTAAGAGGGGGTGAGGGGGGAAGAACCGAGCATGACTCACAGTGAAGATCTGGAGAGGCAAAAGAAATAATAGAGAAGACAAACATGTTCCTATCCTCCTCCTCCTCCTCCTCCTCCTCCTCTTCCTCCAGCCGAGTAAGCACTGTGAGGGGAGGAAGGAAGGGAAGGAGAGAGGGAGGGGACGAGTAGGATTGTCCATTAGACCCTAAAAAGCCCCCACCCTCCCCCACCAAACCTTCCCCCTCCCTGACACACACACACACACACACACACACGCGCGCGCGCGCGCACACACACACCACA
>JACEEZ010020471.1:57500-62500 GCA_016584305.1 Chionoecetes opilio | reverse complement strand
ACTTGAGCAGTGAACACCGGAAACGTGACATCCCCGGTAGTACTTCACGCCTCCCCGGGAACTCCCCCGCACCCGAGGATATTTGTCCCGTCCCTCTATGGACAGTATACGCCGACCAATCAGCCACACCCGGTGATTGTACGGCTCCCACGACCCTCCACCTTAACCTGTGATTCACGAAGACAGGTCCCTCCACCCCACTCTTTGTGCACCACGACCACTACGACCACCCTTGATGCTTACCTGTGATCATGTGATGCACTGACCTTTGTGATGCTTTCTTCTTCGTTGTTGTCGTCTTCGTCGTCGTCCTCGTCGTCGTTCTCGTTGTCGTAGTCGATATCTTCTTGATCTGGAATGGAGAGGAAGATTATTATTATTTCAGGGATCTCTCTGTCCCTCCCAGTCGTCCATCTGCCTCCCTCCCTTCCTCCGTCCCCCCCTCTCTCCCCCTTGGCCAGAGGGGGACAGAGAGGGGGACGGAGGAAGGAAGAGAGGTAGATGGAGGTCTCCCCTTCCCCCTACATCTATCCATCTATCTCCCTTCCTTGGCCAGAGGGAGGGAAGTAGATGGACGGAAGGAGGGAGGGGGATGGGGTGACGGGGTCCGAGCTCGGTAAAAGTTTCCATTTATTGGACTGTGAGGGATTCGAACCCACGTGTTTTGCCTGGAAACACCAACACTTTACCACTGGAGCCCCACCAAGAATACTTGAAGGAAGATATATTTGAACACATCACCCTGACTTCTATTCCTGCCTCGCCTCAAGTGTGCTCGGAGTAACTGCACTGAACTATATGCTTCCTGCCCATTTCTGGAGACTATCTGGAGTGAATATTAACTTATTAATGGTAATGAGGTAAAAAAAAGAATGATAAATTAGTGTAATGTGAACACCAGTCGTGGTGGTATGAGGCGTTGGGTCGGTGGTCAGCGGGTCGCACCCAACCCTCTGGGAACCTTCACTTTACTATAAATAAAAATATATATAGTTAATAGTGGACACATGGACTACTTCTACGTGTTTAGTTGTATATATATGTTGCAGTATATATGAGAATATTTATTCACAAACGCGTGATAATGGAGATTGAAAACTGGAGACACTAGTGAAAAATCAATTACGAAGATTACGAAGCGGCAGCAAAGTTGAACTGCAAACCAGTGGAAGGAGAAAGACCGGTGCGGAACCCAGACCTTGCGCGTGTGTGTGTGTTATTCACCCATGGTCTTGTCCACGCGAGCTGACTCACGATCGCCAGTTTCACCCTCTCAGTGCGAGCTTGGAGCTCATTATTACCGATCTTTGGGCAATGCTGGGACCTCACACACCACACACCCCCATCCCCTTGCTCAAGGGGGACAGTACCGCACGAATTTCACAGTGGAAAAATCCCCGGGAATGAGCGGGGTCGGGGATCGAACGTCGGACCACAGAATGATGCCGGGTGCCCTAACCAACTGAGCCACACGGACGGCTGTCCGTGTGTGTGTGTGTATGTGTGTATGTGTGTGTGTGTGTGTGTGTGAGTGTGTGTGTGTGTGTGTGTGTGTGTGTGTGTGTGTATATGTGAGTGTGTGTGTGTGTGTGTGTGTGTGTGTATGTGTGCGTTTATGTGTATTCATCTAGTTGTCATCTAGTTGTATTTTACAGGGCCTGAGCGACGCTCGTATGGCCCCGTCTCCATATCAACATTCTTATCATTCATCCTTATGTCCTTAGTGTTGGCCGAAGCCACCACCCCGGGAGGCGGGTCACAAACCCCCGGTTAACACCCGGTACCCATTCACTGCTGGGTGGAATGTGTGTGTGTGTGTGGGGGTGGGTGTGGGTGTGGGTGTGTGTGTCTGTTTATCTAGTTGCAGCATACAGGGCCTGCTATACTCGTGTGGTCCTGTCTCCGTATCTCTATTAATGAAATGTTTCCTTAATCAAAATGAAGCACAATTTCTGTCGCTATCACCTCTTCTTGTTTTTGTCCTACTTCATTTATTATTCAAATGAACAAGAAATTAACTGAACTAGATATTTGTGCGCGTAAACTTTCATCATTCTCATAAAAAAATGAAAAAAACACACTAAGCGCCGCCATGCTGTTTGAACTTGATAGAGAGGAAAAGTGGTGCCTCATGTGTGACATATTTTCCACTTCCCTAATCATCACAATTATCATCATTATTACCATCATCCTCACTGCCGTGGCAGCCTTGGCGTCCGGAAGGAAATGTTTAATATGGATCGTTGTTACACGTTCATAGAGAGCCAAAGGTTATCTGGACATACACGTAAAGGTCATGGGGAGTTATGTGTGGCAATAGTACTCCATTGCCTCCCCCCCCTCTCTCTCCTCTCTCTCTCTCTCTCTCTCTCTTCTCTCTCTCTCTCTCTCCTCTCTCTCCTCTCTCTCTCTCTCTCTCTCTCCTCTCTCTCTCTCTCTCTCTCTCTCTCTCTCTCTCTCTCTCTCTCTCTCTCTCTCTCTCTCTCTCTCTCTCTCTCTCTCTCTCTCTCTCTCTCTCTCTCTCTCTCTCTCTCTCTCTCTCTCTCCCCCCCCCCCCATTCTTGTATAGGTATGTGTTTATCTGTAAATCATTTCCTCCTGACGCTCCTTCCGTGCACTTCCTCAGGCAGTTCCTCAGTTGCTCGCCTGCAGGAGGAAAGTAATTACTCCTGTGCTGGCGACGTTTATTGTGAGAGGGAGGAATACATAGGAATACATAGGAGTAACAGACACCAGGAGACCTATTGGTCCATAACTAGGGTATCTGTTGTACTACATACCATCAACTACATGTAAGAGGAACAGTTGGGAAATTATACCATGTCCCTAAAAAAGATAGGAACATGGAAATTTCGTAGTGATGAATGATAGGATATGAAATATACTAACTACAACTATCACTATCACTAATCGATCCGGGGGACTATAATATGAATTCGCAGGGCACTATCAATACCCATTTACTTTACAGTGTGCGTCAAGTCTGTTTTTAAATGTAGTTATTGTGCTGGCTTCGACAACATTTGCTGGTAACTTGTTCCATCGATCAACAACTCTAACATTGAAATAATATTTACGGAGATCTGTGATGCAACGTTGACCGTTTAGTTTTAAACCGTTATTTCTTGTTATCACTTGAGGAGAAAGTTCGAATAGGTTCTCTTGATTAATGACATCAAATCCTTTTAGGATCTTAAAGGTTTCTATCAAGTCCCCACGGATTCTACGAGCCTTTAAGGAAAACATATTAAGTTTCCGCAGTCTCTCTTCATAAGATGAGTTTCGCAGAGATGGAATTTGTTTGGTTGCTCTTCTTTGCACTGATTCCAATTTGGCTTGATCTTTTACGAAACAAGGCGACCAGAATTGAACGGCATATTCTAAGTGCGGCCTAACCAAAGACGTGTATAATCGTGTCATTACTTTCGGAGTTTTATGTTCAAAGTTGCGTTTAATGAAGCCCAACATCATATTCGCCTTTTTACTGGCAGCTAGGCAATGCGGACTGGTTTTAAGATCATTACTGATGATGACACCTAAATCCTTTTCCTGCTGTTGTTAACGATTTATTTTGCATTTGATAGTTATATTTGAGGTTATCGTTGCCTATATGCATGGAGGAGGAGGAGGAGGAGGAGGAGGAAAGAAGTAAAAAGAGACGGAAGGTTAATTTGAGGCGTTGCAAAATATGTGGTTTGGAATGAAAAGTGAATTAAATTTCTCATGTCTGTATTTGGCGTGTGTGTGTGTGTGTGTATGTGTGTATGTGTGTGTGTGTGTGTGTGTGTGTGTGTGTGTGTGTGTGTGTGTGTGTGTGTGTGTGTGTGTGTGTGTGTGCGTGTGTGTGTGTGTGTGTATGTGTGTGTTTGTGTGTGTATGTGTGTGTGTGTGTTTATTGGCCCTATAAAGCATTTTTTTTCGTAGGGGAAGAGTGAGATTCGAGAGGCCAGGAAGGGGAGTTATGAACGTTGTTATTGGTGTTGGTGGTGTTGTTGTCGTTTTTGTTATTGTTGTTGTTGCTACCTGCTGTTTCTGTTGTTATCATTGTTATTTTTGCTGATTCATTGCTACAAAACGTTGTGAAAGTGAAGTTTCATATCGTCCTATCATTGCAGTCTCTCTCTCTCTCTCTCTCTCTCTCTCTCTCTCTCTCTCTCTCTCTCTCTCTCTCTCTCTCTCTCTCTCTCTCTCTCTCTCTCTCTCTCTCTCTCTCTCTCTCTCTCTCTCTCTCTCTCTGCAATGTTGACTTAAAGACCTGCAACGTTCCTCTTCTTGAATAGATTTGAAGGCTTAAGACTCCCAGGTTGTCTGAGCTCATGTGTGGAGTGATCGATGTGCCGCCCCCGGGAGGAATTAATACTCACCTTCAGGACGGTGGTAGGGGAGAGATGGAAAAAGGACACCCTGGCTGCTGCTTCCCCTGTCGATGAAGTGAAGGGGGACAGAGGTAGAGAGGTTATAATAGAGGCAGAGAGGTTATAATAGAAGCAGAGAGGTTATAGTAGAAGCAGAGAGGTTATAGTAGAAGCAGAGAGGTTATAGTAGAGGCAGAGAGGCTATAGTAGAGGCAGAGAGGTTATAGTAGAAGCAGAGAGGTTATAGTAGAGGCAGAGAGGTTATAGTAGAGGCAGAGAGGTTATAGTAGAAGCAGAGAGGTTATAGTAGAGGCAGAGAGGTTATAGTAGAGGCAGAGAGGTTATAATAGAGGCAGAGAGGTTATAGTAGAGGCAGAGAGGTTATAATAGAGGCAGAGAGGTTATAGTAGAGGCAGAGAGGTTATAGTAGAGACAGAGAGGTTGTAAATAGAGGCAGTTAGGCTATATATGCACTTCCTAGGCGGCGGTGCTTTATCCCAGACGCCTCGCAGGGAAACTGTTCTTGGTTGGTGTTTCGGCGAGAATTCCTATCGGCGACATTCCATTAACTAAACATATCGCCTAGCTCCATCATTATTACTTGGTCATGTATTTCAGTCGTGTCATTTGTGTGCAGTTTGTACC
>JACEEZ010020471.1:25000-52500 GCA_016584305.1 Chionoecetes opilio | reverse complement strand
ACATTCTTTTTTACTTTCGAAGTGGCCAATCCGGCTTAAACATGTTGATTCAGTTATCATGTTTCGCGTTCCAGTATCCGTCAGCGGCCTTGGACGCTGGCTGGACTGATGTGCAGGAACGCGGCGGCGAGATCTGAGCAGTGAGTGAGTGAGCAGTGCGGGGAAAGTGGTGCGAAAAAGTAAGAGTATGACGCTGTGGACTGGAGGACTGAGTAACCAACGTAACTAAAAGTGGAGCGAAGCGGTGTCGCTGGCCTAGAACAATAACATCGCGCGGCCACCGCTTACTGCTCTGTGAGATGTAGAGCAAAAAATAGATGTGCTCATTATTACATCACCGTCAATCCAGCACAATTCTCGTGAGAAAGCGACGAAGGTTCCATTGCGAGGTGCAGGTACAGGACGCCCTGGTTACGCCCTCCCACCGCCTCCCATTTCCGGGGCGGCATCCGGTGGCTTACCTTGGCAGCGGTGGATTTTATTTCCCACCACACTGCTGGGGCGTCGCGGGGGTACAGCAGCTTGTGTCGCTGGTCTCAGGTGTCTGCTAATGGCCATAGATACGCGTTATCCTCAGGTGCTTGAGGTAAGTGAAGTGTCGGCTCACTATGTATTCTATAAAGTATAGAAGTAGTTCATTATTAATTTAACATGCGAATACCCACCTGCAGTTCGTGTGCATGAATTGGTCTATGTATATGTTCTCTCATGACTCTATTAATCATGTTTCTTACGGTGCGTGAGTGACCACAGACATGAAAAAGTAATTGGAATTGATGACCTGAATGAAATTAATCAGGTGAAGGATGATTAATGGAATAGATACGGTCTCCCTTCAGTCTTCATCGGGCACTGAGGTGAACTGTGCTTAATGGTAATGTGGTCATGGATTGTGTACAGAATCACACATGACAACAAGTAGGAAAAAGTAAGTAAAAGAATAAGAATGAGTGGCAGACAGGCAAGGTTGTGGTGCGGCAGGCAGGGAGGCAGACAGACAGGCAGGCAGTGTGGCGCCCCCGACCAATCAGCGTCTTTGTTGATGTTTTCCTCCCGCCGGGGCTGGTCCTCCCACACAGGTACGCTGCTCCTGAGTCCTCCTGTGTTGTACCCGTGTGTGTGTGTGCTTGTGTGTGCCTGTGTGGCCCTCTCAGCACTGGCAGCCCTCGGTGGATGCACGGAGCGGGGGAAAGCACTTGGGTGGGGACTGGGGATGGAGGTGAGTGAAGGGATGTGTGGCGTAACTGATGGACCGTTGGTGAAACTCGACCACAAGTGTATTGGGGGACGCCCTGGCTGGCTGGTGCGAAGTGGATCACTTACTGTGTTATCAAAGCATGTTGTGTGCGTCAATAATTGGAAACAAAGACAAAAGAACCCCCATGGTAACCCCTTGTGAACCTCCTGACGCCGTATGCTAATCATTGCGATTTGTGGGCCAAAGGTTACGTGACATTCAGCCCCGTCATGCGAGAGGTTACTAAGGTGATGGTGGTAGTGGTGTTGCCTGCTGGTTATCCTTCCTGTGGAGATCCCTGTGTGAGGCTGTAATGCCGAATAACTAGATAAGATACAGCTGGATGTAGTAAAGCCTCTGTGACTATTCTACAGTGTATTTGCTGTTTATTTGAAATCAAGCTTTGTTGTTATGAGAGTTTAACAATGTGTGCCACTTCATGCAGTTCTCATGGACGTTTTGAAAATGTGTTGATAAGTGTTGCTGCACAAGGTATACAGTTGCTTGGCGGAGTTTGGTACACACTGATGCTGTTTCTCCACAAAGCCTTGCTATGACCCATCACAAGGATTTATGGTACTCTCGTCTGCCGGATTCCTCGTTGCCGTCGGAGTGTTCCTATTTTCTACGACAGTTCCAGTACTTGATCTTGATATCACAATAGCCAATATATATAGAGAAAAATGTGGTGTCCAATAATGAAATGGCATTCATTTTCATCTATTACAAGTGGAACTGTTGTCAAAATATCCACGTCGGCGAGAGTTCTCGGTTAGTGTCTCGACGAGAGTACCCGGCACCAACACAAGTAAGGTTATGTGTATTATGGGCTTGCGATACTTCAAGATTGAGTCGGGTAGTGTCCGAACATCTGATGGTATATTTTTAATGTCCACATCCCATTATATTGGACAGAGCAATTTTTTTCTTATAGACTAGTGTAACTTGAATAATCTGATTAAATTTTTTTTTAGGAGGGTGGGCAAAACACCTTTTTTTATGTGTTTAGATTTTTTTAAAGTGTTGACCTCAGATGAGGGTCAGAGGAGCGGGGTTTTCACCTGGTTGTCTCACCTGATGGGGTGATGCAGGGCCCGGGATCGGTGCTGCTGTGAGGATTTCAATTATACAAGTTGTCATACTTTTATGTAGCCTAATATTTAAACGTTGCTTGGTTACCTCTAATCTTCCCAGGTTGTCATCATTATGAATCTGAATAACTTTACTGACGGGACTGTTGTGTCATGAATCATTACCTAGATTTATGTCTCACAATCAAAGGTTTGTGTATGCTATTATTATCCTTGATGATGTTTTATGAACTTTATGATGTTTTTCTTTTCATCAAAGCAACTTACTATGAGTTGCTGGGATGTAAATTTTAATGTAAGAGGTCCCTGGACAAAAGGCACTAGTACCTGGTAGTAGTACTATATTTTTGCAGTATAATTTTGGTATTTGTTATTACTGTCTGCGCACACTATTGTTTTCTGATAAGTTTATATGTGTTTTTAATTTATTTGGCTTGCATTTTTGACGGAAATCAATATATTTTTCATACTTCGTCAACTTTCCCTTCTGTAGAAAAAAAGTTATTTCAGCCAGAAACGGTTAATTCAGGTTAGGTTAGGTTAGACGTGGGGTTTGATTTGGTTACAGATAGTATCTAGAAAAAAATGTTCATCAATACTACGGCAGTGTGAGGCCATGATAGTATCTAGAAAAAAATGTTCATCAATACTACGGCAGTGTGAGGCAGAGCGCTATGTTTTGGGGCGAGCCACCCACAGTTATTTCCGCCAAAAACGAGTGCCAGATTACTTTAAAAACATCAAAACTATTCAGGAAAGTAAAGTTTCATCCTCGAAATCAGTGGTGCCCAATAACAAAAATTTACCAACTTTACCATTGTCCTAATACTATGCATCCCATGGTAATATCTCGGTACCTATTAACCCTGGGATGCAAGACTTTACTGTATATTGAAGGAATCTTAACATTAATTTCCATGTGATCACATTTAGTGCCATGATTACTATGCTCAAAAAATGTCTTGAAACCACGTCATCAAAATGGGCTTTACAAAATGTGTTGAGAGGTGCAATTTAAAAAGAAAATTGGATTTTTTTTTTTTACATTTACACATATACTACACTATGATTAATTTAATTCATTCATGCGAATGGTCTATAGTTTGTATCCAAAGGTATGTACTATATGATAGAACAATAAAAGAAATCTTATTCTGTAGACTCAATAGAAATACCTCGCGTGATATGGAACAAGAATACTTAAGTCACCATTCCTTTACTTTGCAGTGAGCTCATGATGCAGGATGGACACAGATTGCCTACAGGAAGAGATTAGTGTTACCCCAGAGAGGACGCCGGTAGCAACCCCACGCAGAGTACTTCCTTGCCTAGAAATCAGGGATGCTGGTGGACTACAACACAGCGCCCTCCACGTGAATGGCATGGGGGGAAGCAAGGGGGAAGGTGGTGTTGCCAGCCCGGCTTCCAGGATAGAGGCAGCAAAGCGCTCTTTAGAAAGGGCAGTAAATGGGGACAGTGCGGGAAGAAGTACTAAGGGAGAAAAAGAGGGAGATATTTCAGCAGCCTCAGCAGTAAAAGTGTTGAGGGACTCTGGCCTCACCTCATCCCCCTCAGGAAGTTTTAAAAGCTCTTACGCTAAGTCAATTGCAGACTCCTACAGGCGTGCAAGCATACCAGTTGTAATATCGTCGCCAAAAGGGCAGTTCTACTTCAAAAACGAGGAATTTTTGAGCTTAAGTAAGAGACCAGTGACTGACATTAGCCATGAAAAGTTCCACAGTTTGAGCATGAATGGTGATAGCAGAGCATCTTTAGCTCAGAAACCAGAGCCCCTGTCACTCCCTCCCATCATTGACTCACAGGAGCAAAAAAAGCTGCAGGAAACTGAGAAAATCAAGGAGAAATTAGTCTCCAGCTCTCCAGGCAGCATTGTGTATGAAAGACTCCTGGGCAAAGATGTGTTTGTGCCATTAGACCAGCTCCACCGCATATGGGAGGAGCTAGATGGTAGCTTGACCCATGAGGACTGGAGCACCCTCAGCTGTATCTCCACAAGTGATGGCAGAAAACTTGTGAAACTCTCAGGTGAGCCTTTTGAGTGATTAATGTTCTCAAATAACGATGTCCTGTGTTTGTTTCATAAATGCATAGTTGTGTAGTGCAAGGATTTGAAATGCAGATGGAGAGGAATCACAGAGCTCTTGGTGTTGTTTTGTTCACAATGCTGAAGGATTTGTTACTAAAATAACTTCATAACAATCATTAATATACCAGTGCATCTTTTACATTATTTTATGCATTTGTAAGATTTAAGATTCTATTTATTCCTAACATTAAAAATTTAGGAGGGAGTAAGGCTGTGCAAACCAAGTGTTTAGGTTAAAGGAAATGTATGAAAAACAAATATGAAATGGAAAGATATTTGTGCATGGCATTTATGGACCTGTAGAGAGCATTATGACAAAATTGACTGAACGGCAATAGAGCAGATACCTCAGGTGTACGGGGTAGTCAGGTAGTTATTAAGAGCTATGAGCCAGAGGGCTTGAAGGCTACCATCTTTTACAGTGCATGTTTGCTTGATGCTCTGCTTTTGGACCAGACTGGGTAGTATGTTTGTTACAGTTATTTCCCCCGATTTTTATACAGCAGGACAGACTAAGAAAGCTGCACACAAGTTTGTTCTAGACACATGAGCCAAGGATGTGCATACAATGTTGAAGACTGAACCTAATTTGCATGCACCACGACAAGTAATATTTAATAGAAATTCATTGAACTCGTTGTAAATTAAATGCTCTACCATTGCATAATTTGTTTAATACATTGTTTGTCATATTTCAGATATAAAAGTATTATTGAGGCAGCAGGAGCAGCAAGGCAGTACCCAGAATGGCCATGCATTAGTTGGCGGTTCTGAAAAGGTCTCACAGGTTTGTAACCCTTGTAGATGCCCTCTGTGTGTAGATCAATGTTGATAACCTAAGTGAATGCAAATGCAGTAGATAATTGTTATCTTATCCATAACCCCTCAAGCAGAAATGCAGATGTTTGCTGTATAATGATCCACTTGACTGAAACATAAACCATGCTTCTAAGGTACTTTGGATATTAACATGTCTAAGTGGATATATTTACATGACCACTATCAAGTGAGATCCAGGTGCTCTCAAGAGTCTAGCTAGCCATATAAAGTAAAGATGTGCACCTTCTTTCACGACCAGGTGGAGAGCCTGCAGGTAGAGCGTGCTCAGCTGGATCATAGAGTGGACCAGCTGTGTCGTGCCCTGGCTGACCGCGACTCCACCGTGCAGCGCCTTGAGGAGGATCTTCTGAGGATTAGAATGGTAGGTGGCACAGGGGATGTAGGAGGATCTACTTAGGATTAGAATGGTAGGTGGCACAGGGTATGTAGGAGGAACTACTTAAGATTAGAATGGTAGGTGGCACAGGGTATGTAGGAGGAACTACTTAGGATCAGAATGGTAGGTGGCACAGGGGATGTAGGAGGATCTTCTTAGGATTAGAATGGTAGGTGGCACAGGGGATGTAGGAGGATCTACTTAGGATTAGAATGGTAGGTGGCACAGGGGATGTAGGAGGATCTACTTAGGATTAGAATGGTAGGTGGCACAGGGGATGTTAAGAGACATGGTCAGGATTGTTAGTGTTGAAGAGAATGTGTAAAAGTGTGGTAGCTGACTGGGGTTTGGAGGCATGTAGGGGACAAGCAGGGTGGACGAGGGAGTGTGAAGTCTGGCTGGGTTAGGAGAGAGGGCATGATGGAAAGAAGTTTGTGATAGAGGCAGTGCCGTTTCTAGTCTTTTGAGAGTCCTATGTGAAATCCTGTTTGGGGTCCCTATTTTGTAAAACTATGGTGGGGGGATTCTAAGCCCTTTAAGGTGGAACCTTAACCTTTAGTTAATATTCAAATGCATCAATCTGGTTCAGTTTAAAGTAATCGTCCAGACCATTTCATCATTCCTGATTTAATGCAGTCAAAATATAGCCATGATCGAGTATATCAACAATATGTTGTCACATTTTGCATCCAGTCACCCGTTTTTAAATGATCCGCATTCAAAATCTGTAAATTCCCCGTGCTCTCAAAACACTACTGTTTATCAGCAGACGACGCACCATGGGTCGGCGACGTCACAACAGTAAGCCTCCCAGCCCTGCCTGATACAGATGCGCGGAGACTCAGAGAAAAATGTAGTACTTGGGGAATTTTGGGTGTTTCTGATATTTTTTTGTGTGCGATGTGGCATGTACTTGCATCCTGTGTGGGGGCTGTGCCTTTCCCAAGAGCTTAGCACCCATTTGCAAACTGTGGGGCGACGATATATGTGTGCAGATGTGTGCAGCGGCGGGTAGTAGCAAGGCCACCGAGATGAGAGGGCTGCAGTACCCTGGCTACTACCAGCCGCTCCCCGTAGCTCCAAAGGTATGCACACATATATCGTCGCCGTGTGGGTTGTTAATGGGTGCTAAGCTCTCGGGAAGGGCACGGCTTTCTTGCTGTGCCCATGCAGGATGCAAGTATGTGCCGTGTCGCACAAAAAATATACCAGAAGCACCCGGGATTCTAAGGGTACTGTATTTTTCTCTGAGTCTCCGTGTGTCTGTGTCGGGCGGGGCTGGGAGGCTTACCTCTTGTGACGTCGCCAGCAAGTTTCGCACCACGGCTGGAATGTGGCTGTTGTTTTTCCCGCGCTTTTTACAAAAGTCATGTTTTTAGGGAAATAAGGCGTGAAAATTAATAATTTTTTGTAGATTAGGTATTTTGAATGTACATTCAACATAATTATGCAAAGAAAAAATGGGTCTGGACGATTACTTTAAAGGGAAAAGAAACTAAATTATAAAAAAAAAAGCAAATAATGGCAGCTTGGGGGCCCCTTGGTGGCTTCGTGCAACCGCGTAGTTCTCATATACGTAGTAAGAAACGACCCTGAATAAAGGTAATGGTAAATGGAGTTTTAGAAGGTGGTGAAGGTTAGAGGGTGTGGTGAGGATAGCATGGTGTGCAGTGTGTGTGAGGCTGTGAAAACTGGTGGGTCTTAGGGTACTATAGGGACGCTCATGAAAAAGAGAAGATTATTTATTGCAAAAACACTCAATTATTCCGATTTACAGGCAGTAGCAGCAGACTTGCAAATAGGTCATCATGTACTGTAGTTTATTTAGTTAAGATTATGATACATGATGAAACTCCAAGAAGAAAAGCCACGAATCTCGGTAGCAGAACAACAGCATAGGAACTAAATTATTTATAAACACTTGTATAGTGACAGTTAATATCTAATGAAAGTTAGTTATATGAAACACTGGTTTATTTTGAAATATGTACAAATTCCTCCTATAGTAATGCTGAGTTCAGTGCTGCACTGATGTGTGCAACCCAACATGATTGTAATGGCTTGCACGTGGCTGGTGTTACAGGAGTGTCAGCGGCTGATGATGGACAACCGCAGCCTGAAGAGCAATGTGGGGCAGAAGGCCAACCAGACACAGCCTCCAGGCACAGATTCTCCCTCACAGGCCTCACACCTCCACCAGCAAGTCCACCTGCTCACTGCACAGCTCAATAAGGTGCACTATTGACACATTGAATTGATTAATCTGTCTTTTAATTATGTGTCGTTACATTATATCTTTATCATACTTTATATCTATATTTTTTTATATACTTTATCTATCATATCTTTTATCACACACTATCATTATCTTTGTTATATCCGATGAATAATTTATTTTTTCTAAACACTGCACGAGGAATGGTTATGGCAGCACTGTTCCCTCCAATCCTATCCACACATAGCTAAGTTGTGCCTCATCAAAAAATCTTCCCTCCCACATTTGTATGGCTGAAGTTACTAGCATTCACCCTTTAAAGTAGTCTACCTACAGTACGTACATCCCTTCTCAGGACTTGTCCATACCATCTCAGCTTATGAATCCTTCTTACTCATCAATTCTTCATTCCCATCATATCTCTCCTTTATTAATGTTGTTGTGTGACTTGTTTTGCATCTTAAGGGATTACAGGGAAGCTTATCTCTGATTTCTTTATCCTTGACAATTCCTTGCACTCACAGGTCACCTTTTACAATTATATATACGACTGCTCACCCCAAACTTGTAATCATTATTTTTCTATGGAACTATCTATTTCCTGCACATAACAGTATGACATCCAAGCAAAGAGTATAACAATGCTATGTCATTTGAAGAGAAAATAACAAGGTAATATTTCCTAAAAACATTATAAAACCAGAATACTGTACATGATATCTTTGATTATTATTTAGTGTATTCATTAAGATTTATTAATTTGCTTGAGTGATCACTTACACGATGAAAAGCTTTAAAACATGATATAGCATTTATGCCATTTTTTTTTTTCTTTACACATTGTCAACATCCATTTGACATATTTTCATAAGCTTATCACTTCTTGTACTCGCCACTCTCGCACTCCTCCTGGGACGAGGCTGCTGTGCTTTGCAGGCCAAGTAAGTGTGTGTTCTTAGGGTAGAATAGTTCATTGGGATGTATCGTTGTCATATCAGGATTGTTGTTAGCCGGTTTGAATAGGAGCTGTGTTGCATGATGCACGTGGACCCCGTTTAATACAAACTAGTTTTGTAAAAATTCAGAGTTACAAAATGTTAATTTTTGTATTAAAATCTACTTCAGGCACCTAAAATTCTAAGTTGCGCACAGAAGTGTTCTAAAATACTAGATGATTAGACGTCCATAGCAAAATACCACGAGCATGTCTACAGATGCTGTTAGCAGTTGAAGGGTTAAAACAATGGGAAAACCAACGGGAACAGGATTCGTTTAACGTATTTTTCCCTTAACCCACGATTTCCAGGAGCGTAACTCCTGCATTAAACGGGATCTATCTGTAAATTAATATGTTTGTTATGTGAAAAATTCTTATATTCCCATTATAAGAGAAGATCATCAGTTTAAGGTATCAGCTTCAAGGTCATATTTATCACTATAAGCAACAAAGCAATAAACTCAACTCACACACACCCGTCATTGCCTCAGGCCGAGCAGAGCCGCCACACGTACGAGGCAGCCACCAGACAGCTGGTTGACTTCCTCCACACGGTGAACTCCACCCTGAACAGCGCCAGCCACATCTACACCAACAGCCCCGCCACCAGCCCCACCTGCTCCCTCCACTCCTCCGCCAGCACCACCACCACCAAGACCTCCTCCAGCACCCCCGCCGAGGCTGACGACGACCCTCCCTACAGGCCAGGACGCCCCAGCACGCCGCCACCAGTGTTCACAGCCGCCCACTCCACCCTAAGAGCCGCCAAGAGCAGTGCCGAGGCCATGAAGAAGGCTGGCAGTGTGTGGGCGTTGCCAACACAAACACTTCAGCCTCGAAAGTAAGATTTTACCCCTTCACGCCCAGATCTTTCCTTTGCTATATAAAATTGTCTGTTGTCGAGCCATAAAACTACGAAAAAGTAACTAAATAAACCAAGTTAGCTAATAGGCAAGGATATTAAACAGGTCATATCTATATAATATTGCTTATGTTCATTAAAATCGTCGAATGGTGGTTATATTACAATGGAAATTACGTTCTGGGTCTCAAGGGGTTAAGTAAACACAGATCATGCACCATTATCATTGGGGTGTTTCTTGTTTCTAAACATATTTGTTGTGGCAATCCATTTTCTGGGCTGAGGTAAGCTCTGATTAGATTCTTCTCTTCTGTATCCTCGTTATTTTATATTTGGAAAAGGTTTGCAAATTCATAGAGATCTGATGGTTGGGGATACAGTATGAGGTCTGTCTTTATTTTAATTAACTCAATTTTGCACTTTCATAGAATAATAACGCACATGCATTACAGTAATTTTTAGCTTTTTCTTTTGTAGCGCCTGAAGAACATAGGGAAATTAAACTGAGATGATTCGGTATGGCCAGTAAAGGAAAAAGAATGAACTGTCGAGTGCTGGATATTGTGAAATGCAACACACTGAGATGACTTAGACATTTGGGAAAAATGGATGAGTGTGAGTTGACAAGAAGGATGTATAAGAATAGAATAGGTGCATTGTGTGAAAAAGGACGACCCCTTTTTAAATCGGAAGATAGAGCATGTGAGAGATAGAAAAACCAAAAGATATGAGAATGAGGTGCATGGACAGGTGCAAGGGAATTTCAAGAAATACGTGTCAGTGTAGACTAGACTAGTAAACTGGGAACTCAGATCTGGAAGGAATTTCTCATGCCCTTTCTTGTAGGCAAGAGAGGTAAAGAGTTTCTTGCCAAAGAACAGCAAAGTGATCCTCAACCATACTTAATTTATCTTTGCAGGGTGAGCCGGGCTGTCAGTACACACTGCGTGGCCTCTGCTGCCTCAAGCTTTCATAGTGAGCCAACAGCAGGAGCAGCAGCCTCGCCGGGGAGTGAGAGAACACGCCCCCACACCACCGACTTCCTCGCTACCCGGGCAAGAGAACTCCTCGCATCTCTTAAATCTCTTATGAGAAGCGACAGTAAGTTACACCTGGCAGACTTGTTTGACAATATTCCTGTTTGTATTAAAATTACTGGTCATGTGTCATGTTGAGGGACAAAATATTTAGTGAGTTAGTATTAACATAACTTTGTAGACTTTATGTAGATACAGTATGACAAGTTATATCAATGTATCTGTTTAGTGTCCCGGTGTGTAGGGATACCTTTACCCAATACTTTTGTTCCAGCAGGGTTATCTGGATGTATACTGCATTTACATTTTATAACTTAAGTAGACGGTAACACACAGTTAGCGTGTATGTACCACATATTTCTGACACGGTCCTCTAGAATTGTCTCCATGGTGACCAACCAAACCATGACAGTATAATTTATTATCTCTCTCAGCTATCTCCCCCACAGTTGCCTCACATTATGCAGGGCCGGTCCAAGCCTCTATGGGGCCCTAAGCAGGATTTGCTTTGGGGGCCTCCCTACCTAATCTCATGTACCCCTCAGGAGCTTGGGGGCCCTTAGGTGCTTGGGGGACCCTCTAGAGATTGGGGGCCCCTCAGGAGTTTGGGAGGACCTCTGGAGATTGGGAGCCCTCAGGTGCTTGGGGGCTCTCAGGAGTTTGGGGGGAACCTCTGGAGATGAGGGGCCCTTAGGTGCTTGGGTGGACCCTTCGGAGATTGGGGGCCCCTCCTGCATTTGGGGGTACCTCAGGAGATTGGAGCTTCCTCAGGAGATTGGCTGCCCTCAGAAGATTGGAGCTTCCTCAGGAGATTGGGAGCCCCTCAGAAAATTGGAGGCACCCGAGATTGTGGGCCCCTCTGGCTCTCCAAGAGAATGGGGGCCCCCTAAGAGCTTAGTTCGTATATGCCTTGGGCCGGCTCTGCTCTCATATGCTCCATCACATAGACATTTAATGCTTTCCATCTTCTAGTGCCTGAAGCTCCACATAGGTATCTCATTCACTGTGCCGGAATTTACACTCTGCACTCGATTCTACATTTTTTTTTACATGTCCCTATGTTTGTTAACTAGAACTCTTAGATGTATGGTGCTTCAAACAACAATGATAAGTGTGCCTCGCAGACTTGGTCTTCTCTCAATGGCAATAGTTTTCTGCGTTGTAAGGATAACTATAGTGATATTGATTTGCTATTTTTTCATGCATTTTCATTCAGATGTCTTTCTATCTATTACCCATTTTATCTCTCTCTGTCCCTGTATTTACTTTTTGTCGTGAATAACATAGCACGTTTTATGCAATCAATATCTAACTCTGTCAATGATTAATTTAACTTTTGAGAAATTGTACATTGAGAATTCTATTTTTTTTTTCTCCTTAATCAACCTAGAAACAAAATTAGGTATTAAACTTAAAATGTATGGTTGATTCCAAGAAAGAAGTAGAAACAGGTACGAGCCAGAATTTTACTCAGCTAATTGAACTTTTCTTTCTCTTTATCAGGTGTTTTGAAGCTCAACCTAGAACCAAAGAAATCAGGCTCTTCCGGCACTAGTGGGAGGAACAGGAATAGCAGCAGAAGTGCCAAGGTTGAGATCACTCCCATAGTTCCCTTGGCAGACACTGAGCCTCCCACTAAGACATCCGCTGTCATAGAGAACCCACAGAATACTGAGGGTGAAGGGAGCAGGCGACCCACCACCCTGAGCCTGCCAAGTGGTGATGGAGGCAGAGAGAAAAGTTATATGGTGTCAAATGAAACCAGTGCTAGTCCAACAATAAGTAAAAACCTCAATGACACAAGCACCGCCACAGCACCTGCTCCCAAGATTGGCACCGGCAAGACCAGAGAAGACACACTCCTGCCCCAGTCATCTGTGCTGAATGGCAATCCACAGCCATTAAGGTAAGTTTTCCGTTATTTACCGTACTGAAAGGAGCCGAGGTAGGTGTACAGTAAGTTTAGGTTTCCTCACAGCATTGGGGTGTTACCTTCATGTGGGTACGTGGTCAGGTACTCCTAACGCACCTCACACTTGCTCTTGGTCATTAGTAGCACATGTCCCACTAATCTTATGGCAAATGTACTCTTAGTAGTTATTTGATTAACCCTACACTCAAATCTGCTTTCAATCCCATTCAGTGGTGTGTGTGTTGATTTACCACCACCAACAGCAGTGATCAGAGAATTACTCTAATGGGATTGTTATTTAAGCTGTGGATGGCACTTTGTCATCTCACAAAAGCAACACAAGCATGAAGAGGATACAGAAATGGGATCATAACAAGCAGCAATTGGTAAAGCTGGGTCTTGGCAATTAGCACTGAGGCTTATGAATATAAGGAACAGAGGACAAATTGCAACATAACTGCTATCACATGCTCAAGCACTCATTGACTCACTCACTAACACTTGGGAGCACTTACCCTCACTAATGGAGCAAGGATGGATTCGTCTGTTTTGGTCATCTGTACGTTGTTTACCCAGGAAATTGTGACTGGCTTAGATGTTATCAATAAGTGTATTATGGATCAGAAATCTTGATAAGCTCCCAGGAGTCAATTTATGGCTACAGTTCAAGGAAAAAAAGTTCAAGTAAGGTTACAGCATACAGTACGAATCCAGGACTACCTTGATGGCACTTAGGGACCTCCTCAACTCCTCGAGGTAGTACTCTCCACCACCATAACCCTGACCCAGATAAGCTTAATCACTGATCAGTGGACAACAAGAATCCGCCACGGCCTCCCATCTCAATTTCCTTGCACGTCTTCCAACAGCCTCATGGTGGTAGGTGACCATCCCTGCACCCCGGGCGACAACCGTTATTCTTCTCTCCCCATGCGCACCCACCTCGCAAGAACCCTGACTGATGCAGACCAGCGCCTGGTGTGGGTGTAACTCTGACCGGTGGATGTGTGGTGGTGGTGGTGGTTGCTTCGTTAGCATGAATCACAAGGGTCACGAGTGGTGTTGGATTGACATGTATCCAAGGTGGTGCAGCATCCTGATCTGAATCTCTCGGTTTTATGGCTGCTTTGTTATTTAACATTTACTAGTTTTTCATGGTTATCCACTTTTTTTTCTTCATTTTTTATCTTAAACATCTATTGCTAGTGTTTTTCCTTTTGTACAAATGTTTAATTATAGTAATAATTATTAATATTTGCAAAAATTTACTTTCTAGCCAGTCATTGTCATTGCTATTGGTAATTATGCGATGCTTTTTTCAACCAATTTACACTTATGAATTTACTTAAGCAGTGATGGGAACAGAACTAATAACTCAGAATTAATTACTAAGTATTTGTTTTCAGAAAAATAGAAAAAAAATTGTATTCCTCAGAATTAAGGCTAGAATACATGTAAACAGATGTTGGTCACCACCTATGCCTCACCTCCTTGTGGGGGGTCCTGTGGGGTCTCCTTGTCAGGTCTGGGCTCTGTGGGGTCTCCTTGTGAGGTCTGGGCTCTGCAAGGTCTGTCTGTAGGGTCTGGGCTTTGCAGGGTCTGTCTGTGGGGTCTGCGGTCCTCGGGTGGACCAGGGTGGAGATGCTCGCAAGACCCCCTGTCCATACCTAGCTTTCTTCATTGCTGTCAAATCTTGCTTCACCCTCTCCACCTTGCATCTGCTCCCTTATACATGTATTGTTTTCTTATTCTTTTTTTATCTTTCACTTTAAAAGAGGTCTTCCTTTCATTTGCCGCCTTATTTTACTCCCTACAATTTCTAAAGCAATTTGTTTTTATTTGTTCTTTATGTCCACACTCTCAGATTTTTTTCCCTTTTTCTTTCTTTTCTTCCTCGTTCATTCAACAAATTTCATCCTCCACCAAAATGCCACACTTCCATTCCAATCATCTCACTTTTACATTGGCTGGTCAGCTTTCTTATTTGATTTATGAATTTCATTACTTAAGAGAGGCAAGCAGACCATGAATTTTAGATAAAACAAGTCATCAAGTGATATCTGTTTCATAGAGCAGATCGGGGGACATGCTAGAATCATCTTGAACTGGATGTGTTCCATCCAGCATTTCAAGTGACACACCTTCCCGTCCCGTCATCATGAATTAATGAGTGGTTCCATGAGTCATGCCAGAATACCAAAGACTTATTTGAGGTATTGATTTCCAATCATACTTAGATATGATACTCAATAAGACTGATATTTTTACACCAGGTGAAGTTTAAGAATAATATGATTTATCTGGATTTATATATTCACATATATAATATTATACATGTGTATATACTTTACACTGTAAAGTATATACTAAATATGCGTGAAGGAGGACGAGCTTAGGATGAGCAGGATGTTTGTGATCACGAGGACTAAAATCTAGAGTATCAAGAACTTTTATTGTAAAGTTTTGCCTGAAGGCATTGTTTGTGGCTATAAGTCTGTCTTTAAATCTGTTTTATGTACTTATTTTTGTCTTTGTGAAACTTCCAGAGCAGCTGATGTCTTCTCTTCTGACGGTGACTTCTGAACCTCTGTTCAGATAAGACTTCCAGTGTTTTTATTTCAGTATTTCGTATTGATATAAATAGAGGGATATTTTGCTTCTTGAAAGGAAGCATTTTGTGTGAATACAAAAAAATATAATAATTAAGTAGTTCTGCACAACCCAATCCTGGGTGTAAGAACGTGTCAGTGAGAATCTCAGTAATGCTTAGTGTGTGCATACTTGTATCACTTAGATTGGTCAAAGATGGAAAAAAACTGATGTGCATCCTTCATGGATGCCCAAACGTGGCCGTGGCCTTTGTGATGAGTGTTTGCCAGTGTTTTGTATTGTCCTTGTCTGGGTCTGAATCTTTCTCTATTGGTTGTTCTTGTAAATTCTCTTTAGCCTTAGAAATATGAAATCTACTAACTTAGATCATTTTCGATATGATGATCAGCAAGAACTGGTTGTATGAATAATAAGTAGTATGTATGTAAATGCATATTTCTTTTTTCGTAAATAGATCTTTTAGGAATGTCAGTTGAAACCATATTTTTGTTTTGGCTGAATCATAAATTTTCTTTACTTTTAAATCAGTTCCTGCATCTATGCCAAAGATATTACCTGATAGAAATCAGATTTAGGCTTTCATTGATAAGCCTTAAATATTTTATGAACATTCAATGCTGTCTGTATTGTATTTTTGTGTAGTAAGGTAACCTTGACCAAGGGCAAGACGTGATGAGTGTTCAGTGTTCATCCGTGATAAGGGGACAGAACAGGTGTCTCAGCATCAGTAATTAAATGACTGATAATCCCCATAATCAGGACAGAAGCCTGGACCGTTGATATTTTTGTAGTGGTAATCATTCAGAATGAGAACTTTCAAACTTTCATCCAAAACAGTGCAACTTTGTAGTAAGATCTGATTTGTTGTGAGTCACGTCTTATTGCATCATTAATATCCATATAGTAACCACAGACATTGTAAAGCCCTAGGAAACAATGATCTGAGTTGTAAATGGTGTGCGGCATATATGGAAAACTCAAACCTTGGCCTCCAGACAGTTGGGCATTAGCAGCTTGCTGGTAAATTCTAACAATGTATGAATGACAGAATGTATGCCACTAGGAAACGTATTAGTACATATAGCAAACTTGTTAGTATTGAAAGGGCATTAGTATGTACTAATTATGCAAATGAGTGTGTGTGTTGCTAGTTTGATTAGTATGTTTTGGTAATGTTGCAGGAGGGAAAAGAAGATAGTTTGGTGTGTGTATATGTGCATGTATACGTGTATGTATGTATATATGTGCATGTATGTATATATGTGCATGTATGTATATATGCATACATATATTCATTTGTATACAAACTATGTGTCTCATCGCCATGAAGACCCATTTAGGAAGGGTTGTTGCCCTCATGAGATGTTTCTTGAGTCCCTCATGTCAGCCTGCTACAAAAAATTGAACATTGTGTGGCAGCATCAGTCAGGTACATATGGAAGAACAAATGGAACAGTTATATTGAATGGTGGTTGTTCTCCAACTTTATGCTACACTTATCGAGAAACTCTTTTTTTTTCATATAGATTAAGGTTACTCTTAGGGGGATAACTTATCAGTCTTGAATCCTCATCTTGGTGCCTTATGTTTTATTTGATAGCAGTGGAATACCCTTTTAGAAATCGCCATTGTAGTAAATACTGTAATGCAAAAACATGTAGGCATCTTGCAGCTAAGTTTTCTGATCCGTCCATAGATTGTAGTGTTCCTTGGGTGCTGTTGAAGTGCTTTATTAACAGGACTAACACTTCATGACTTTGGGATTCTGTTTTATCTAAACGTCAGCATGTTACACTAATGCAAGCACATGTCTCGTCTAGTTTGAGGCACGTGATTTTTTTATAGAGTTTCTAATCCTACTAGCATTGTGAGCTTGATACTAGAGGGTATAGGTGACGATTAGAAGTGCAGGCAGCTGTCCACTTCCTGCTGCCCCCCATCTATTGCTCCTTGCATGTGTGAAGGCAGCTGTCTAGCATTTAGCGCAAAACCCACTTGAGGCTAAGAAGCATTTTCTCAGGCTTGTTTGTCCCAGTATTCTGAGTTGATCATGGCTGTAATTATTTGATGACCGGCAGTATCTGTGCCACAATTGGAAGTTGCCCTGAAATGAATATATATTCAAAGTTAATAACTTTCCATATGATGCCATTGGTGGTTCTAAATTCTTGGAATATAAAATGTCTCACCAGATATTTATAACATTTAAATCATGACAGCAAGTGTTTGGGGCTGCGTAGCACAGTGGCGGGACTGCAGCATCTGACACATAGGTTGGCCATTGGATTCCTCGTGAAGATTCATTAAGCGGGAGAGGTAGCACTCCTTTGCTTTGACCACAACGTCCACGTGACTTATTCAAGCTTGAGTTATTTAAGTCTAGCTTGAATAGACTCTCATAGCCATGTATATATATAATTATCATACATGCTTTATCTGGTGACAAATTCTTCTTTACAACATATAGTTTTTATATATGGCAAGTGATTACAGAAGATACCATTTCATGAATTATTTGGACTATAGAATAACATGCCAGCTCCAGCAGGCTCTTAAAGTTTAGGAAGCCGGTGTTATGGACTGTGCCTGTAACTGTGGGTGGTTGACCTGCCTCCCCAGCTGTGTTGATATAAGGCAACGTGGTCATCCTTCTTGTGCCTCCCACAACCATCCTTGTTTGAGTGTGAGCAAAGAATGAAAGCAAACTTCAATAGAATGGAGTCATTATCATAGCAAGATTAAGGATGTTGTCTTTTTAATTTCTGCATCTTTAAATTTCATATGAATTATTGTTAAATATTATCAAGTGAGATCTAAGTCAGCGGTGTTAATGCTTTACCAGTGCTGCTAATATATTCTATTGAATATTTTCAAGTTTATTATTACTAACCCATGCACTAGTAGTAATGGTAACACTTTGTAGCACCTGTAATACAGTACTAGTAGCAGAATTAACCCACACCACCGATGCTTTAGCAGACCCTCTCACCTTGGTCTTGCTACCCGCTGCAGGTATCACCAGCACCATGTGTAATGTTCAACATCTGTTTGTTCTCCATTTCCCATTTTGTTTGTCATATGTTCTGTTGCATATTTTTGTGTAGCCAGTTGTCACATACCGTGACATACGTGTGGCTGTTATCAGAGCTGGGCAGTATTTAAATACATTTGTATTTAAATGCGTATTTAAATACATTTGTATTTAAATGCGTATTTAAATACATTTGTATTTAAATGCGTATTTAAATACATTTGTGTATTTAGAAATGTATTTAGAAATAAATTGGTTGTCATGTATTTAAATACTCGTAATATAAAAATGTAAATACTTTTTTATCAGTTAATTTGGCCATAAACCCGCCCAACTGTCTGGCAACACCGATGTTACAGTGAACAAGGTTTTCCACTTTCAAGGAAATTTCCTTATTTTAAGGAAATTTAGGCCTGAGAAGGAAATTTCTAAGGAAATCCATTTTTTTCGGAAATGTTAAAATGTGTGTGTATTTAAAATGTATTTACAAATTTATTTAAATACAATTAATGTATTTAGTATTTAAATACATTCGTAAAATGTATTTAGTATTTAGTATTTAAATACATTTCTCCCATGTATTTAGTATTTAGTATTTAAATACATTCAATGTATTTAGTGCCCAGCTCTGGCTATTATGTGGCTGGCTGTGTAGCCACACATAATTTTGTGTGTCTGACCAGCTGCCTGGCTGAAGGGATCGGTGTGTGTGTTTCTCGTGTGTAATGAGTTCTTTGTCCCTTCAGTATAGGAGTGTTTGCGTGCCGTGAACATAACGATTAGTATTAGCAAACCCTACACAAAAGCTTGTTTGTAGCATCCTTATGTCCACCCGTGCAACACTGGCCTTACGAACCCAGCAGTGCCGTGTCTGCTGGATAATGTGAGAGGCTGGTGAAGGCTCTGAGATCCGATGTTGGTGGAAAAATAACTGACGTCCAACAAACAGGCGTCCTCCGTGTCGGGGGTGTCCCTGGGACGCCACGGGTTATGTGTTGCTTTCTTCTCGAAGAGGATTTCAGTGAATAATGAATGTTAGGTGCGGTGCGATCGCTATCACCTAGCTGAGTTATTAGGCAGCAGGTGATTCATGCAATCAATGGTACTCACTCACCAACGATGACTTGCCACATCGATGCGGGGTCAGGAATTACATATTCGCGCAAGACTCGGCCGCCTCTCGCACCTTGGGTTTCTGCACCTCAAAGTCAGGTCAGCTTTAATTTGGAAGAAAAAAAGTATTCGTACCGCTAGCAGGGAGGCGCCCAGGAGATGCGTGTCCGCGAGAGGCGACCAAGTCTTGCCAGTATTTTAGAAATGAAGTCAGTATTTTTTTAATATTCGGAATGAAATAAAAAAAAAATTGATTGTGTGATTTTTATTGTCACTGAAGGGACTGATAAGATTGTTAAAAGTGAAGATAGCGACACATATTGTAATTATATATATATATATATATATATATATATATATATATATATATATATATATATATATATAACAGCTTTGTTATCAGCATTTAAATAAGGAGATAACACATTGAGGAGTCCGTAGTTCATCCTTCATCCATATTGGCGAGTGTTGCGGTGTGCCCACGGGTGGTATTGCGTCCCTGTGAGCCGTGTGTTGGGCCGTGCTTGCTTACCCAGCGGACAGGTGCCCAGGTAGGGGTGTGGGGGCACTGGGGGGTTATCCCTTATCCAGCACAGCAGCACCAAGCGGCCGCGACCTTGTGACCACGTGGGCTCGCTTGTCTCCCGGCTGCGTGGCGTGTGGGCGGCCTGTGGAGAGACGGGCGGGTATGTAGGTAGGCAGAGACGCAAGTGAGATGTAGGTAAAACTTGTTGACCTTTGGTACTACTATTTTATTATGCAGTTATTACTGCATTTAACTGTTTCATAGATTAAGTAATAGATAGATGCTAGGTCCCGCGTGATTTACTTATTTCATTATTTCTTTCATCCATGTACTAGGTAGGTAACGAGAGAGCGAGTGTGTGTGTGTACAGTGGAATTCATTTAGACTTGCATGTTATGAAGCTAAGAAAAGTCAACTTGGTGTGATAGTGTGACACGTACTTACAAAACATCGACTTACAAGTACATGATGACTAAAAAAAAAAATAGCACTAAGCTACCGTCGGTCGCCACGCCACAGCCACTCATCCCTCGCTCACCCTCACGCCACGCCGTATGATAATAATTATATCTAGACTAAAAAAAAAAAAAAAAACAGACCTTTAACGTTATCAACATCCCCAACCCCGTATCCCTATCAGGTTATCACTACTATCTACCCTTTCCCCTGCCCTAGTAAGCAAGAGTTATGTATGTGGATGTATCATGTCTGTGTGTGTGTGTGTCGCGAGATGAGACACCGCACTTCCCGTCGCGTTGCCGAACAAAGAAACACGTCAGGTTGCTGCTTTTTTTATATTTTTCCATCTCGTTTCTTTTTCACGCGGAATGGCGGGAGGAGTGCGTGAGGAATTGAGAAAGAGAGAGAGAGAAGAGAGGTAAAAGGTGGAGGAAGAGCGTTGAGAGAGCGGGTTGCATTTACTCTCTCCTTCCTTCCCTCCCTGCCTCCCTTCCCACTCCTCCCGTCGGTCCTTGGAGGCAGGCCGCGTAAATAACAGCAGCAGCAGCAGCAGCCTCGTGCAGCATTTGTCACACGTATGGCAGGAAGTTATTGATCAGCCACCTCAACTAGCATGTGCGAGGGACAGTGAGCCTCGACCACGCCTCCCCTACTCCTCCGCCCTATCCTCGGTGCGGCCGCCTACTGATTTTACCTTACAGATCCGCGGCAACATTGGTCATTACTATTTATGGCAACACTTGTTTATTCACGCCTGCACACACACACACACATCCACACAACTTTATATAACATTGTACAAGGCGACAATCAATCTCAGTTCTCGTCAACCGTATTCTCTCTCTCTCTCTCTCTCTCTCTCTCTCTCTCTCTCTCTCTCTCTCTCTCTCTCTCTCATCTCAGGAACGCCGCTGCAGACACACAGGTTTAATGCTAGGAAAAAAATAATAACCTGCTCGCTCTAGGGGGGTTTTGGGGAGGGATAAAATAGGGGGAGGCTGTAGGAAGGGGGGCTCAGTGAGGAGGTTTTATTACTTATTGCAAGGCTCTTCATAACCTTGCTGCCGTGCCTTTTATAGATCGGTGTTTGTCTCACTACTATGGCTGGTGGTTTGTTAAGAGTTGCTTCGTATACGTTTTATGTATTACGTATTCCTTGACGCACCGTGAACTATTGCTGTGGGTGTGTATATGTGTGTATGTATGTCCGTGTGTGCATTCAACCATTCATGCATACATACATACATCCGTCCGTGCATCTATCGTGAAAGCTGACGTGTTGAATTGCACTTTACAGATGGTTTGCCACGATCTGCTTGCGGCTTTACATATTTTCCTCTTTCTCTTTGTTTTTTTGTTTTTTCATGCAAACAAGTACTGATGCATTGATCTCCAGACTGACTGACAGACAGACAGGCAGGCGACTAAACACGATCAATTTCATTCCTCCCGCAGAATTGCTGACGAAGAGGATGTTGTAGGTGCTGACGAAGGCCATCGCTGAGGAAGGTCTTCGGTTATTGTTCAGCTTGAAGGTGAGCATCTCGTCTCGGCTCACGTATATTTTAGCGCTTGTGTGTGTGTCTGCATGTATATGTGTAAAGAAGGCACACGGTAGCTGCAGGGGTCTACATAGTGGTAATGATATGGTGCATTGTGAGGGGACAGTTGTGTATGTTTCTAGAGGTTTTATTGTTTTGCATGTTTCACAAATGTGTTTACGATGAGAGGGACTTGAATGTATTGAGGGTGGCGAGTGTAGGGGTCGGGGGGGGGGGAGGGGGGTGCAATAGCGAGGGTGAGATGGCACCACCACCACCACCACCATAGCACGGCAGCGTCCCTGTTACCGTCCACTGTGCCTCACCAGTGCCTAACACGTACATAAACACACACACTCGCACGTAATTTAAGTCACCTTGCATTCTTGGGCTGCTTCGGCACGTTCGCAACTCCTATTATCATAATTATTATCATTATTATCATTATCCGTAGAAGTAATAGTAATAGTAGTGATAGTAGAAGTAGTAGCAGTATTGCACAAAAAATATGCAGTATACAATGTCACAGGTGTTATGAATATATAAATATTAGTATGTGGTCTTGATGTGCTTATGGGTTAACAGATAGGAGAAAAAGAGATGAAGGAAGGATGTTTGAAGAGGAAACGAATAGCTATCTGTCCCCAACTACCATCTTCCTCCACCCATATCCCCCATCACCACCACCACCACGATTCATAGGGAAAAATCAATCAATCCTTATAACAACAACCAGGTCCTCCACGTGGCACGATCATTATGTCAACACCTGTATACTTAACGAGGCATAACACCTGTTTACCTGTGGCAATACACTTGTCTCTTTCAACTCTCTCTTCTCTCTCCTCTCTCTTTTCCACCAGCTCTCTTCTTTCTTTCTCGCCCTGTTGTCTAGTTTATTGACGCTACAACATCCCCTCTCCAAAATTCACAAGTCCTGAACCCCCTCTTCCCTCCCTCCCTGTCACCCCACCCATGTCAACACCCCCCACCTTGCTGACACATCCCCACGGTCACCCCCTCCCATGTTATCTCCTCCCTGTGATCTCTTCGTAAATCCCAAAACACACCTTCACCCCTCATTAAATAACCTCCATGGCACCCCTTTCAATCTCGCACACACACACACACACAGTCACACACACACACACACACACACACACACACACACACACACACACACACACACACACACACACACACACACACACACACACACACACACACACACTTTCCTACGTCCATCCCTGCAACCTGTCTTCCCCTCCAATACACCCTCCCCCCCTCCCCCCCCGTGTGTCACTCTTTCAGCCTAACCCTTTCCCATTAGCTCCGTGTTCCCCTCTCGCCTACCACCACCACCACCACCTCCTCCCCCGCCAGGAGAAACAACTGCTAGTATTGATCTCGTCTTCGTCTCAGCAAAAATTCATTGTTTTGAGGAACTGCACCGTTGATTCTGCATTGAATTTTAATCAGCACGGCCAACCTGCTATGTATGTATATGGGTAGAGGAAGGAAGGAGGAGGGAAGGGGTGAGGGTGGAGAGAGAGAGGGGAAGGGTAGTTTAAGAGGGGTGTGAGAGGGGGGAAAGGAAAGGGGACTCTGAGGATTGATGAGAGGATGGAAAAGGACGTGGCTGCGTTGGGGAGAGAGAGAGAGAGAGAGAGAGAGAGAGAGAGAGAGAGAGAGAGAGAGAAAATGAATGCCTCAGCCCTGTGCAAAGATAGGGGGAGGGAAGGAGGAAGGGTGGCGCGAGTATAGCATGGGAAGCGAAGGTATACAGTAGATATATACATAGGGGGAGGAGGAGAGGCGTGACGGAGAGAGAGGGATTCTGGGTATACGAAGGGAGGAGGAAAAGTAAAGTATTGATGGGATTAGTAGGTTATAGGTATTAATAGGTGATTATTAGTGATGATGATGGGTGACACGTGTACTTAAGTGAAGAAGAGGTGCTCTGTCTTACACTGGTATTATTACTATTATTATCATTATTATTATTATTGCTATTGTTATTATTATTGTTGTTGTTGTTATAGGTGTTATTACCAGTCTTCTCCCGCCAGACTTACCTGCTCGTTATGATTGCTATTTATTATCTAATTATTCATTTAGTGAGTTTTTTAATTAGTCAGTGTAAGAAAATATATTTGTCGTGGTGAGTTATAAATGACGCCTCTCGCTTGGTAAAGGACTACTACTACTACTACTACTACTACTACTACTACTACTACTACTACTACTACTACTACTACTCTATTTCTTCTACTATTACTACTACTACTCTACTACTACTACTACTACTACTACTACTACTACTACTACTACTACTACTACTACTACTACTACTACTACTCTATTTCTTCTACTATTACTACTACTACTACTACTACTACTACTACTACTACTACTACTCTATTTCTTCTACTATTACTACTACTACTACTACTACTACTACTACTACTACTACTACTACTACTACTACTACTACTACTACTACTACTACTACTACTACTTCTCTATTACTACTACTATTATCACTGCTATTACTGTTCCCACCACAACAATAACTACTACTACTACCATTAGACCTACCATCCCCATCCACACCGCCACGCGGCAAGCGATGCATAAGTGCTTTCGGGGAGGGGGAGAAATGCAGGGACAGGTGGTTGCCCCTCCCCCTATGCACTCCCCCCCCCCCTTCGCCTCCCCTGACTGCCACGATGCATCAACACGCACACTCCCTTCCCTCACGGTTCGATTTTGTATGAAAGGGAAAAAATGGATACATGAAATACAACAGCAGCATCTTCCTAAATCTCAGAAATGACAATGTTTTCTTTCTTTTTTAGTTTCTTTTCTTTTCGTTTCTTTAATTTTTTTTCAATATTTTTCCTCGGACGATTTTTTTTTATTTGTGATTTTTTTTTCTTCTGTTGATGTATATTTTTATTATTTTTATTAATTTCATCATTATTGTATATCATATTATCTTACAATTCATTTTTTTCCCTTTTAAACACCATCACTACTACTACTACTACTACTACTACTACTACTACTACTACTACTACTACTACTACTACTGCCATGGTAACGCTAAAGCATAGTGCTGCCATCTGTTGAGTGAAAAATGACTCAAACAGGAGAGATAATCTTAAGCAGTATTTTGTGCTTTACCAATTCTGCACGAGCTGACTACTCAGAAGAAACTCTGATAGATGTTGCTCATTCATTCTATTCGCATGAAGAAATAAAAACTGCTAAAGTCAGTCTCTGTAATATCCTACATAAGGACATATCATGGCGTCGTGATCCTGAGAAAAAGAAAAAGGACCTCCGTGATGTCGTGGAGATGCAAAATGAATTATTGGCCTCTAAAACAAAAGTTACCTTTGCCACAGACTCATATAAAAAAATGCCATCTATCGGGATGGAGTTTATTGCTCCTCTTCTGAGCAGCTTAATGGAAGATGTTGCAAAATTGAATGACTTATTACCAAAAATGGTTGACATCCGGGCTGAGGTGTGCAACACGGCTGACACTGTTCGTCAGATGAAGATTGACGTCAAGGATCTGAACAATAAGTTTAGTGGAGCCATTTCAAGTCTTGAAGAAGCTGCTAACGACATTCCTCAAGAAAGCTTAGAATTCCTTCAAACTTTTAACACCACTAGGCAAGCATCAAGTGATGAACAAGAAGAGAACACAGCAAGACTGGAGCCTCCTGTATCAACTTTTGCAGAAGCTGCAAAGTCGAGTCTTGATCAGAGTAATGTCAGAAAGCAGCCAGTATCTGCTTGTACAGCTGAACAAAAGACTGGAGCTATAAGCAAAACCCGACCTCCAAAACCAAGGGCTTCACCAAATAATACAGCTGATAAAGAAGATACTACCAAGGAGCATTCAAACAGCACTGCCCAGGCCGAGGCACCGGCGGATGAGCGATCGAGAAGGTGGGAGCTGGTAAACAACAAGCGGCGGGGGCAGCGGCCTAGACCTGCAGGTGAAAGCAGCGGCTGCGCGTATGACGGGTGTCAGGAGGGATGGTACCAACCAGCTGAGAGGAGTGAGCCGCAAGGTGGATGTTTTCATAGGCAGAGTGCATTTAGATTTTACCAGTGATGATATTGATCAATATATTAAAGATACATTTAACATTGAAGTGGAAAAGTAAATAAGTTCAAGGTCATCCCAGGTTGGAATAGAAGAGTCAAACACCTTCACAGAGCAGCCAGGGAGAGTTATATTGAGTGGCTGAGAACCGGTAGGGGTAGAGATTCAGAGGAGTACAGAAACATGGTTGAGAGTAGGCGTGAGTTCAAAAATGCTTTAAAAGATTGCAAAAATGATGAACTGAATGAAATATCCTTATCTATTGAAGATAAATTCAAGAATAAAAATATGAGGTCTTTTTGGAAGGATGTTCAACTTAGGAGAAATAAAGTTAAATATTCTAGATTAATTGATGGAAAAAGTGGAAACCGTGACATTTTAGAAACCTTTAGAAGCAGATTTCTGCCGGAAAATGATGAAAATGATCCAGAGGAAAGTAATTTAGTAAGTCTCCTCAAAGAAGTTTGGGCGAGAGATAAAAAAATTTACCTCTGTATTTCAGCTGAGAGGATTGAGGAAATTGTAAAATCTTTAAATCCTGGATCTGGTCATGATGCTATTCATCATACCTTTTTAAAAGGCGCAACACATCAGTTTTTGACGTGTGTGTCCACGTTTTTAAATGCTTGTTATTCACATTGCTATATCCCTCCCGCTATGTTAGGGGGAGATATTAACCCAGTCATCAAAGATCACACCGGGAATTCAACTGAGTCTACAAACTACAGGCCTGTGATGCAATCTTCTTACTTTTTAAAAATTATTGAGAAACACATTTTAGATATATTAGAGGATAAGCTACATTTTAACTGGAGACAGCTTGGTTTTAAGAAAGGCTTAACCTAACACAACCGATGCATGCTTCCTTTTAAAAGAAACTATAAATCATATTATATCACTTAAAGATAAGGTCTATAGTCTTTTTATCGATTTTTCTAAGGCTTTTGACAAAGTAAATCACTTTTTATTGGGCAAGATACTTTTAAAGGAAGGACTACCACCTGGTATTGTGTATCTATTAGTGCACTGTTTAAGGAATCAAGCAGCGAGGATTGTTTGGGACGGAGAATATGGAAATTATTATAGGATTGATAAAGGAGTAAGGCAAGGTGGTATTTTGTCACCTCTCTTATTCAAATTATACATAAATGATTTATAATTAATGTATCAAATATGGGCATTGGATGCTGTTTGGGATTTATGCGTGTAAATATCATAGCTTATGCGGATGATATTGTTATTCTCTCAAATAGCATGCATGATTTAGTTATTATACCAGAATATTGCTAATGCAGTTAAAAGATTAAAAATTGGAATTAATAAGGTAAAATCAAAATGTATAATATTTGATAAAGGCAGATATCCAAATCATGATGATGTCATGAAACTATGTCAGGATGAATTTCAGATTGTAGATAATTAT
>JACEEZ010020471.1:5000-7500 GCA_016584305.1 Chionoecetes opilio | reverse complement strand
GCTCTGGCGGAAACGTTGCAGAAAAAAATTGTGCCTATTTTTGTATATGCGGGCTTTGTTTTTTATCGAAAAATGTGAAAAGCTTTTTTTCCATAAAATCCTCAGTGGATTGTGTATGCTGTCAATAAATGCAACCACGTTTCACTGACCACTTGTGTTCACAATATTAAGTTGAGAAATACACTTACTTAACTGTTCACAATGATTTATAATCATTTTAATGCAATAGCGCCCCCTATTTTCTTTTTTTTCAATATTTTCATTTATCTTTCATTAGAAAGCAACTATTTCCGGAGTTATGACATCACCCAATGTATCATTGCTTTCAGCAAATATTATAGCTATCAAATAGAAAATATAGTGAAAATAAAACCGAAATCAATGGATCAGTGGTGACTTTATTACCCTTAAACTCAAAATTCCGAGACATCCTCATATCATAATTATACTGTATATATATATATATATATATATATATATATATATATATATATATATATATATATATATATATATATATATATATATATATATATTATATATTATATATATATATATATATATATTATATATATATATATATATATATATATATATATATATATATATATATATATATAGCATAATGGAAGTTTATATTAATTACTAGAAAAACTAATTCTGCAACATCACATGAAATCAACATTCAACTGAACAAATAACTTAATATGGTTTATAATGTGTAATGCATATCACTGTCTTTTATTGTGAGTTCAATCAATCCTTGAACATTTGTTGGCGTCGCCGGTGCAGAGACATACGATGACACACTTCACGTTGGCTCTAGCACAGAAGCATCTCCGGGCACACATGCTTTTTTTGCAGAGACAATATTTGGTACGTTTAAATTCTGCATGTTTTGCCTCTTTCAGCATCATGGTTGCCATCAATTTACCATTCACAAGCTCTCTGCCAAAGTCAGTGGGAGCAGGTTAGGTTGGCTGAATAATGTGTGCTCTCTTGCATATAATTAACTGATGCAGGGCTCGGCGAAGGTGCAACTGGAAGACATCTTCGGTAGGTGGAAGACATCGAATGTCGCCTTTGATGTTACCAAAGAGATGGGCTCGCAGCGCATCCAAATTACCACCAAAGTCACTCTTTTCATACAGTGACACCATGTATCGCCTAGCTGCTGTCACAGCATCTTCCTGAACATCCAGGCTTACTTCAGAGTCACCGTATATGCACAGGGGCAGAAGGTCTGTCAGATCTGTCTGTCCGGCTACCAACACAGACGTGATATTGATGTGCATGTATCTACATCACATGTAACTACATCACACGCCTGGCTGGCCTGGAGGAGCTGTGGGCTCACTGTGTCACATCCAGTCAGTATGTAGGTGCTGAGGAGTATGGATGTAAAATCTGGAGCTTCAAAACTATACTTCACAGCCAGGGCTTCGGCAATTGCATGAGCAGATAGGTAGATATCCATCTTCTTCACCCACAGCTCCTCCAGGCCAGCCAGGCGTGTGATGTAGTTAGTATATGCACGTCAATATCACGTCTGTGTTGGTAGCCGGACAGACAGATCTAACAGACCTTCTGCCCCTGTGCATATACGGTGACTCTGAAGTAAGCCTGGATGTTCAGGAAGATGCTGTGACAGCAGCTAGGCGATACATGGTGTCACTGTATGAAAAGAGTGACTTTGGTGGTAATTTGGATGCGCTGCGAGCCCATCTCTTTGGTAACATCAAAGGCGACATTCGATGTCTTCCACCTACCGAAGATGTCTTCCAGTTGCACCTTCGCCGAGCCCTGCATCAGTTAATGATATGCAAGAGAGCACACATTATTCAGCCAACCTAACCTACTCCCACTGACTTTGGCAGAGAGCTTGTGAATGGTAAATTGATGGCAACCATGATGCTGAAGGAGGCAAAACATGCAGAATTTAAACGTACCAAATATTGTCTCTGCAAAAAAAGCATGTGTGCCCGGAGATGCTTCTGTGCTAGAGCCATCGTGAAGTGTGTCATCGTATGTCTCTGCACCGGCGACGCCAACAAATGTTCAAGGATTGAACTCACAATAAAAGACAGTGATATGCATTACACATTATAAACCATATTAAGTTATTTATTCAGTTGAATGTTGATTTCATGTGATGTTGCAGAATTAGTTTTTTTAGTAATTAATATAAACTTCCATTATGCTATATATATATATATATATATATAATATATATATATATATATATATATATATAATATATATATATATATATATATATATATATATATATATATATAGTATAATATTGTATAAATGATATGAGGATGTCTCGGAATTTTGAGTTTAAGGGTAATAAAGTCAACACTGATCCATTGATTTCGGTTTTATTTTCACTATATTTCTATTTGATAGCTATAATATTTGCTGAAAGCAATGATACATTGGGTGATGTCATAACTCCGGGAATAGTTGCTTTCTAATGAAAGATAAATGAAATATT